>JAKCPB010000022.1:0-97840 GCA_021442155.1 Cymbidium sinense
AGATTAACCAAAGGATATTAATTTGGTTAAGTACTAATTTAGTTAAGTTTTAATGATTATGAGAAACTCAATCCCAACTTAAACAATAATTTGAACTTGTCTCACCCAAGCATCAATATTTATTAGAATTTTGACATTCTTTATGTTAACAACTACACATGCATATTCAAATTGGCATATTATATGATTCTTCATCATGGCGATGTTTTAAATATTCCATGTAAGGTTTTGATGTATATGCATTGATGAAATATAATAGAATACCTTATATGGTACATACCTTAGGCATAAATGTTTGAAGCCCTTATATAATTCATTAGTCTATTTAGAAAGTATATAGAAATGCATTGCCTATCAAGTAATTTTTCCTCTAACATCATACATGCAAAAGCCCAATCCATTATTTTTTATATTTAGACTGATTCTACTATTAATATTGTTCAATATTAATCACTTTTTAGTGCAAAATAAATTAACATTATCACAAATAAGAAATAACAATTTTACATTCATAATACATACATCTAATTTGGTGATTATATATGAATTCCAAACACTTGATGCCATGGATGAACTCTAAAGATAATCATTAGGTTTCCAAAGGCACATCCATTGACAAGACCTTGACATAAATTCTATAAAAAATAATAAAATTAAAATTTTGTGAAAAATGATTATATATATAGACACTAAATTTTTAAAGATAAACAAGAATATTTTTATAACTAAGAATAAAATACAAAAGGTAGAAAACTTTAGTTCTAAAGAAAAATAATAAATAAATAAAATTTAAAAGCACCAAATGATCAAAAAATCTTATATAAAAGTTGCTAAGAATTTTTTTATTGTTTGGCGAGGATATTTGAGCAAATTTAATCTCAAACTCATACACACACAACTCATACACACACAACTCATACAAGAATTTAAACTCAAGACCACTTGGTTGACACCTTTAACTCTCAACCACTAGGCTAAAGTTCCTTACACAACTAAGAATCTAATTATAGCCATCTCTCTCTTAGAAGTATCACAACAATCTAAAATTTAATGTATGCACTAATGAAATATGGTTTTTCTTATAATGCATTTTTTTATCTATGTTTCTCATAAACAAAATGCATTAATTATAGAAGGATTTGTTCACCAAAAAAAAAGAATAATAAAAAATATTTTATTGTGCTCCATACATAAATATGTGGTAAGGGAGGAGAAAATAACCTCAATAAACAATTATCCTCACAAAAAAGAAGATTTAAAATGATAAAAAATATCGATCATCTCTTAAGGGGCATGGGTTGATACTTATATATATATATATATATATATATATATATATATATATATATATATACACACACACATATATTTTTGACCATTAGATTACCCATTCTCATCAAATTGTTGTGACCCATGTAATCAAATAAAACATTTATCCATATATCAAAATTTAGATCAAAATATACCACTGCCATTTGGAAACTACATTCATGTTGTATATTGGTTACATTTTGAATAATCTATGGTATGAAAGCTAAGTTTTATAACCGACCTAGCTACCTATGAAGATGGCTAAAAGTAATGATTTGACTATTGTAAAATAAAAATATTTTATACACCCACAGCTTCTTCATACAACGGCTTCTTCAGTAGTGCTTTTACTATAACTTTTAATATAGCTATAGCTGTTCCAAACAAACCCTTCATCACAATGTATACCAATATAAAATTTAATTGAATAATTTTCATAAAAATTAACTTTGTCGATCTTTATTTACACAGAAATCTTAGAAGCCCTTGAATGCTTTTCATATAAATTTAGAGGCCATTCGGGATCCCATTTATTATTTAATTTTTTTATAATTTTAATTAATTATTTATTTAATAAACTAAAACCATCCTTCTAAAAAAAAAATTTTCTTTTGACCCGTAGACTACTGCCTATTAAGCTTCAAGTTGTGCATTGGGACTTGGATCCATCTTTAAATCGATTTAGCATATTTAATTATATAATATTATCCTTTATATTTAATACATATATAATATATTATCGATAAATGAAACTTCATGAAGGGAACCAAGCTAACATGAGAATTCATTAAAAAATGCTTCAAATAATAATAATATGAAGTACAACATGGGTTTATCGTGAGTACATGGAGCATACTCTTAGTATATTTGTGCACTTCATATATTCAACAAAAAATTTATTACTAAGAAGTACTGAGTTATTAAAATGATGTTTGATGCATATTTAACTTATGATTTAGCTAATTTAATTTGTATACTTGAGTGCACTGAGATAGCTGCATCTGCGGTACTCACAAGAGACACTCATATTCTACAATAAATATGATTAAAATAAGTTTGATTTATCAATTAAAGTCAAATATAATATAAAATAAGTTTAATTTATCATTAAAAAATAAACTTTACATGTCATATTTTGAATGAAGGGCATGTTGGGAAGTAAATAGATCGCAAAGTATGTGAAAAAACCAGTTCAAGTGTTTTAGAGCATACACTAAATAAATGAAAACCTAAAGTAAAAGATTCACAAGTAAGACAGATTTAATGTGAAAAATATCCAAGAATTGAAAAAAAATTATAGAGCCACACCACTAAGAAATACACCGTGAAAGAAAAGGTGAGGAGAATAATATAAATTACACTTATCCGAGCCTCTCTACACTTTAGTCACTCTAGGACACATACTTCATTGTCACACACAAGAGAAAAATACATTAAGAATACAAAACAGAGAAAAATTGTCTAAATATGAAGTCTTCTTGTAGGCCACATGTCGCGTGACTGACACCGGGTGTTGGTTTCGCTATCTACTAGACTTTTTTTGCACAGTTCAAGCGATGAGACGCTGCTTTAGGGTCGAGGGAAAGCCTCTTTGTCAATTTTGCATTTTGGTGCCATAATCCTAGTGTCGTGACATTTCCTTAGAGCGTATGCTAGGACCCAATGTCAAATCGCCTCCTCTAATTCTCAAGCTAAGGTCTATTGTTCCGATCGATGTTATGCTTCGGCACCAAGGCGTTGCTTCCTAGGGATAAAATTAGGCTCACCATATAACAAGGCCCACGTAGCTCATGTATGGAGTCCACATATAATATTCTCTCTTTCAAAGCTAATTCCATGTGCCCTTATTTTTCCCAACGTCCATACCATGTGGCACCGGTTTCACCATCTAATCCATAGCTCTACAACCCAATAATTGTTTTATTGTATATATATTTATATATATATATATGTATATATATATATATATATATATATATATATATATATATATATATATATATATATATATCGAGCTATAGTGGGGTAATGAAGACTTGCCCTCGTGTGCCAATGCCAAAAAAATTCAGGGCAACTAAAATAAAAATCAAAGTCGCAATTGCCACGAATAATAACCCTAATATAAGTCAGACTTGATACTATAGATTGTGAATCACGCATAACGATAGAAGGCTTCAACAATTGACATAGACAACACATAGGTATCCTCTCTTCCAAAATTTTAATTTTCATGTGGAGAATTTTCCATTTGGACAAATTCGTTATCTCAACTTTACATTTTATGAAATTCGATGGAGCATTTTTAGCTAAATTGCATGACATTCCATTAGAGTGGTCGAATGGAATAGTAAATGCGCTTTTATATATATCTTCTTATTTGACCAATCTAACAAATAGCTAGATTTTAAATCAAATTTGAAAAATATTTTTATTTTATGCACGATTAAAAAAATCTCTTTTATTAGGAAGAGGACATCTAATTCATTTAAAACTTTATTGAGAGCTTGTAATTGATTATAAGTCTAGGTTTTCCTCTCTCCTTTTCAATCACATTCATAACATAAAATGTTGTAGCTCTAAGGAGAGTAAGATTATCAATTAATTTTTTAGTTAGTAATTGACAATCTGCCTTTACATAAAACTAGATAATATTCATTCATCGACATGGTCTAGCTGTGGAATGTCATGCTCATTGAACATTTCAATGTACAAGAGTTCAATGAATGCATTTTTTGTTCAAAAGCTATTAGGTTTTCACCACATATAGAGTTTTTGAAATATTGTAAGCAATATTAGATTTTGCTTATAATTAAAGCATAGGAAATTTTTTTCATAGTTAAATCCAAAATTTCAAACTTTAAATAGTTTAAATGCATAGACTTATTATGAAGTCTATTTATTTCATTATAATAATTTTTTAAGATTGGTGATAAATCGGAAGATAATCTTTTCATCCCAAATTTTGTAATGAAAATATGATCAATCCTTGGGAATTATTTTGAGAAGAAAAGGTGTTCCCAAAATAATATTAAGTTAGATTCTTGACTAGCAAGAATGACATAGTAATATAAAGATCATCTTAATAAATTGCTACAACAAATAATTTGTAGTCAATTTGTAGGATTTCTTCGCAGCTTTTAAGCTTAAGTGATCTTTTCAAAATATTTGGAGGGTATAAGTCCTTTCACAATTTAAATCTACACCACTATCAACAAGGGCATTAAGATTATGTAATATGAATTCATTATTTATAATATCCTAATGGAAATATATCATTTTTGATATATTTCCTTTGAAATACTTTATAGTAATCACGGATTAGTAAGTTTGAATTATCTTTAAATCGATTGTTGTCTTCGTGGATTAATAGATTGAGAATAAGTTGAATATTGATTTATTTCTAAATCCATTATTCAAATATTCATTTGATCTTGTTCGCCTTTAATATCTCGATTTTTTGTTGTAATGATGTACTTCATGTTTAAATCATTGAGATACTTATGGATGAATATTTTCTCAATTCTTCTACGATATACTTTCTTCAGAGTATATGGGGAAGCCAAAAATGATTATTTCCTTTTATTTAAGATTTTAATGATTTTGCTTGAGTTGATGAGTCATCAACTTGAATTAATATTTTATGAGTTGGTCTTTTAATCACCAAGGTAAAAGAGACATTTTGATTATATTTTTATAGTAATCGATTGTTGACAAGTTGCAACATTCAAATCTATCTTCATCGGATGAAGAAGAAAAATTATTTATTTCTTCTTCACTTGAGGAGACATCATTTTCAAATTCGTAAGAAGTTAAAAGAATTTTCAAGATGGTTTATTTCAACCCTTCATCAATTTTAATTCATTTAATTTCTTCTTAACACTACATCAATTAGCATAATGATGTATGCATTTATAGCAATTAATTTCTTTATTAGATTTTTCTTAGGTGTAGTTTTATTTTTTAGAGGTGTTATTAGTCCTCTTTATTTGTTTAGATTTATACTCTACCTTTTGTTTACCCTTCTTTCAGGTATGCATCGAGGGGTTCTAAGCAATTGATCGCAGAACTCACCGAGTTGTCTTCGTCAGAAGGGCGATTTGATGATCTAACTTTATATTGGAACAAAGGGTTAAACTGTTCTAATACAAGCAAATATAAGATTTCCATAAGTAAGAGTTTTGTAAGGGATTGTCCCATCAAACAATTGAAGATGGGTATTAACCTTTTCAGCAAAAAAGGTTTGTACATTCTATAATTTTTTGCTTCCAATGTAAGCTATTGGTGTCATTTAAAGTCATTACTCTAGCTAAGAAGATCCCTTATACCATCTAAAATGTGTAAGGGATGGACAACATAATTTTGGAGTTGAGTGAGTTTTTCTCCTTGATCTCTAATTATTCGGTAAAATGATCTAGGATAGCATGGAGAAGATTATAAACATTATTTTCAATTAGTTTTGCTATTCTTTTGGTAGGTGTTTTATACTAAGCTCGATTTTACTAAATAAATCATCTTGTGCTCCTAAGAGAGATAATGGTCCCACTAGCCTTTGAGTACTCACGAGAAGCCATAGGCAATAGCTTGGGCAAATTTAAGGGATTTGACTATCTGATTGCTTCAAAGGCAAACGCAAACATTAACATTATAATGTTTGATGGATTTGATGTTGGCTAGTCCATCAATGTTCCATTTATAGAGAAATTACCATCATAAGAAGTCCAGATTCTTCAAAGAGTAAATCTTGAGTGGGTCTTTATAATAATGCTTATCTAAATTCTTTTAGGATAAGATATTTTTTTGAATATCTAAAGGATTTTGAATTTGAAAATTTTGAAAGAGTACTTCAATGATCATTTTCAGAATTTGTAAAATTTTCTAGAGATTCATTAGAGACAATATCTTCTAATGTTTCAAAAAAATGATCCTCTAGTTTGAAGACTAAATCTTGAATATCTTTAGTGGTTGTCCAAAACATAAGTTTAGGAGGAGGTTGAAAAGGGGTTTTAGCAAAGTCAAGATGTTCCTTCAATTCCTCTAGTTTCTCGTTCGACTAGAAGATTTTAGTTTAAATAATTGATCAATTTTGATTCTAGGCTAAACAAATGATCGAAATGATTTGAAGCATACTATTGCTATAATTAAGTTATTTATTTATAACAATAAATTCTTTCAAAGCTTGAGGATCAAGAATAACTTTTCAAAGGCTAATATCTAATGGTTTATCATCAACCATATGGGCAATAGGTGGAGGATAAGAGTTTCTACCATTTTGCTGCTCATTTATCCATTTTTTGTTGCTTAAAATAGCTTATTGGGATGATTAAGTGTAATTTGAAGTACCATGCAACAAAGGGGATTGTTGCCTTTCCTTTCTTATTACGTTAGTCATTTCTTCAAAATATATGTTGGATATTTCGATTAGTTGACTTTCCAAGGTGATATTTCTATACCACTTACGAAAGTGATCATATTTTGGTTATCTATATTCTTTTAGAACTGTCTCTCTAGACTTTTGATAGTTCATTAAAACTAAAATTTATTTGAGAGGGAGATTCATTTTCTCTCAGGGTGATAAAGATTATTGGGCTTTAATCGATATGCTTCGATTGGTGTTTTGCTAATATGGGTTGGAGAACTCGTAGATCTAGATCTTACCGGTCTCCAAAGAAAAAATAGACTATTGGAAGCATTATAGATCTTCGTGAATTAAACCTTACTTCAACATCACCGTTAGAAGTCTAGATTATCGATCAATATCTTGGTTTATAGAGGGGTGGAATGACAATTGCTTTAGACCAAGATTCATGGAAAATAACTTCATTCCTCATGACTCTATTAGTGGCTATATGCAAAGCTAATAAATTTGTTTCAATTAAAATTATTCGTTCAAATGGTTGAATAGCTTTTTTAAAACACGAAAATGTAATTTGAAAATAATTACAATAGTTTGAGTTCTAGAAGAAAATCATAACCATGAAGTTGTAATTGAAGTTTAATTGCTTCAAATAGATTTATGTATGTTAAAATAGACTTAAATTAGGAAAGGTATTAAAATAGACTACATGACACTAGTTTAAATTACTCCCATCGAGATTGAGCCGTTAAGGCATCACCATCTCTGGCAAACAAGAATGGAGGCATTTATCCCTTTTAGAGTTAAGAGTTTAAATGCTATTTGGATTAAACCAATGTGAATATATTTATAATCTTGCATATATCTATGCAAATCTTCTTTAGTCAATAGATAAATGATTTTATCTACAATAGTGATAGATTGTTCTATTTTAACAAAAGTTTTTTCCTTTAAAATCAAAGGTACCGATTCGATAAATTAGAGATTTATCGACTTTGGGTAAAGACCATTTATTATGGTCTTCTTCATTTAAAGGAAACTTTGTTAATTCAAAATTTTTAATTAAACTATTATTTTTTGAATTTCTAATCATAAGATTACAATTTGGGCAGAAGAAGAAGCCATAAAACAAGTAGGGAAGAATTTGATGGATAGAGAATTGTGCTAAATAGATGAGACTATCTTGAGAGATAATAAAATAAATTCATAAAATTTTGTAACTCCAAAGCAGTCAACATAAATAGGACTCACAACCCAAGACAACTTTTAGGGAATTACACACATATGTGATGAAGTAAGGATAACAAAAGATCATGAAATTATTTTGATTATAATTCACAAAAGGATTTATCATAATGATATAATATATAGTCAAGGATTTAGAAGATTACAAAATAACATTTACCCAACTTTGGTAAGCTTTTTAGAATAAATCATTTGATCTATTTAGCATTCTTCTTATCGGAAGAATCCCCGCTATGGGATTTACCCCATCATGGCTCTAATACCCGACTTTCATTTTATGTATGCTTGTATATTTAACAAGCTCGTATATATATTAATGTTCGTGCTAGAAAACCATTCGGTAGAGTAAAAGTTATCTCCTTAGCTTTATTGTGAAATCCACACACACACGGGTATTTAAAGAGTGAACAATAAAACTGAAATTATGTAACTATTGTCTCTCTTTACTTTATTGTTCTTTTATTTTCTGCATTAAGAATTGTATCTTGTCATTATAAAATCAAAATTAATTTTCTACTAAAATTAAAAATTTAATATTTCACTTTTAAACATTTTAATATCTAATTCACCCTCACCCTTGGGTGCTATAGTGACTCACAATTGGTATCGAGCCTAGGCTCTTTTATTGGCTTAACATCCAAGAGTAGATCTTTTCACTATGGCACAAGGTTTTCCAAAGGGTTCACTACCGGAGGGACAATCCACTCATAGACCTCCACTTTTAGATAGTGTACTATTTGATTATTGAAAAAATAGAATTAGTATATTTTTAAGAGGTCAAGATGCATGCATGTGGTATATGTTGACACATCAATATCATACACCCACAATAGAAGTAAATGGCATTAAAGTAGAAAAATCTTTTGAGGAATGGAAGTTGAAAGAGAACTTGATGAATTAAATGCTAGGATATGTAATACTTTACATTGTGCTTTATTACCGATTACATGAAAATTTCTATGTTAAGCACAATAAAAGAAATATTGGATAAACTCATTATAACTTATGAAGGAACTAGTGAAGTTAAAGATGCTCACATAAATAGACTTGTTCATCAATATGAGTTATTTCATATGTTTCTTTCTAAATCTATTTCGATATGTATACTAGATTCATGAAAATAATTAATACATTGCATTCTCTTGGAAAAATATATCACAATCAAGACTTAGTCTATAAGATTCTTAGATCTCTTCCAAAAGAATGAGAAGCTAAAGTAACACTATTAGTGAAGCTAAGAATTTATCTACTTATCCACTTGATCAGCTTTTGGGTTCTTTGATAACACATGAATAGGTTATTGCTCAAAGGGATAAGATGGATAACTCGACAAAAGGGAGATGGAGAAAGGAAAAGCCATTGCATTACAAGTTGATGATAGTGATGAGCGTAGCACCATAAGCTTGGATGGTGATAGTGATGAGGTGGTCATGCTATCCAAAAGGCTTGGAAAATTGCTAAGAAGAAGAATCAAAGGTATAAAAAAATCTAAAACTATAAATTTCAAACTAAGAAATTTTCTATAGGTGAATGGATCATTTGCTACCATTGTAAAAGCACGGACACATAAGAGGTGATTGTCCGGAACTTGTTGAATCAAAGAAGAAAGTGATTGATGTGGAAAGAAGAAAAATATGAAGGAGAAAAAAGTACCATAAGAAGAAGAAGAAAGGCTTTATGGGCCAATTCAGATTCAAATGAATCAAGTACTTGCTTATCCGATGAAGAGGTCAACATATGTCTTATGACAAATGGAGAATATGACTTAGATTGAAGAGGTATGTAATGATATATCTTATGATGAATTAGATGATGCTTTTAATGTTTATTAAATATAAAAAATTAAAAGAAAATACAAAACCTTAGAAAAGAACAAAAAAATTTAGATATGCTTTTGTGATTTAAAAAATGAATGTGATAATTTAAAAAATAAAAATAATTCTTTATTGAATTGTTCCTTACTTGTATGTAAACTTGAAAGAGAGAATATCATGTTAAAATTAAGATTAGAATTATGTTTACAAGTTCATTATAATGCTTCATCAAGTAAAACATTTAATAAAATTATTTGCATCATACATACCACTCATATACCTTATAATTATCGTGTTAAGCCATATGCAAACACTAATGTTTGGTGCAACTATTGTGATAGAAAAGGTCATATTTCATTTGATTGTTATGCACATAAATTACAAAACACTAAGCAATCATCTTATGTATGGGTACCAAAGGTACAAGCACTATACAAACCACACATGCTAGATATATTGCTTCAAATTTAGAATGTGGACCCAAACATGTTTGGGTTCTAAAAACATGTGATTTTCTTTTGTAGGAATTTCTTTAAAGAAAAATCAAAGAAGGCATGTGGTACTTGACGGTGGATGTTCATAACATATGATAGGAGATAAAGATAAATTCATAACTTTAGAATCAAGTGATGGAGGATTTGTTACATATGGAGATAATGCAAAAGGAAAGATCATTGGCATTGGTTATATTTTTAGAATTCTATCACTTTAGATAAAGTTTTTCTAGTAGAAGGATTAAAATATAATTTAATTTTTTGTTAGTCAATTATGTGATAAAGGTTTGAATGTAGTATTATGCATCATATTGTATTATAAAAATAATGAAAATATTTTATTTATAAGACAAAGACATAAAATTATTTATGTCATTGATTTAGATAGCTTTCATGATGTGAATTTGAATTTACTTTATTTAAAAGCACTCATGATGATATATGGTTATGGCATAGGAGATTATGTCATATTCATTATGCACACTCAATAAAATTGCTAAACTTGATTTAGTAGTTGGCTTGCCTAAATTAAATTTTCATTCAAACTATATTTGTGATGCATATATTCATGGTAAGCATTCTAGAAGCTCATTTAAAAGTAAAAATATTATTTCTACTTCTAGACCTTTACAATTATTGCATATGGATTTATTTGGTCAAATTAGCACTAACTTAGCGGTAAAAAATGATTTTGTGATTGTTGATGATTTATCTAGATATACCTGGGTTTTGTTTGTAGCTAATAAAGATGATGTTTTGGTGAGTTTAGAAAGTTTTGTAAATATATTCAAAGAGAATAAGGCCTTTTGATTTAATAGGATTCAAACCGATCATGGTGTAATTTGAAAATAAATTATTTGAGGATTATTGTGATGAACATGGATTAGACATAATTTTTTTGCACATAGAACTCCCCAACAAAATGGAGTAGTAGAGAAAAAAATAGAATATTAATTAAATTAAGTAGATCTTTGCTTGATGAGTATAAACCAAGAAATTTTGGCGATAAATAGTGCATGTTTGTGAGGAATAGGATCTATTTTAGACCAATTTTGAAGAAGATGCTCTATGAATTATATTTTGGAAAGAAGACTAGATTGAACACTTTCATGTTTTGGATGTAAATGCTTTATTTTGAATAATGGAAAATAGCAATTAGGTAAGTTTGATTGCAAATTAGATGATGATATTTTCTTAGGATACTCTCTTTCTAGTAGAGCTTATAGAGTTTTCAATAAAAGAAAAAATGAATGTAGAAGAATCAATACATGTTATTTTGATGAAAATTTAATTGATCCCATTAGAAATGAAGTGATTGATGAAGAGATTGATAATTTTAAGAAAATATCTTTAGAAGATAATGTGGATGATTAATTGCCTAAAGAATGGAAATATAATAAAAATTATCCAAAGGAACTAATTATAGGAGATCCTTCAAAAGGAGTTATGACTAGAAGACATAATAGAGATGTTGTACATCATTCAATATTTTTATCTAAGTGAACCTATAAATTTAGAAGAAGCATGAAAAGATAATTTTGGATTATTACTATGGAAGACAAGTTGAATCAATTTGTAAGAAATGATGTTTGGGAATTAGTCCCAAGACCCCAAGATCAAAATGTCATTGGAACAAAATGGGTCTTTAGGAATAAGCTAGATGATTAAGGTTGTATTGTTAGAAATAAAGCTAGGTTAGTAGCACAAGGGTACACACAAGTTGATGGTATAGATTTTGAAGAATCTTTTGCACCCGTAGCGGGACTAGAAGCTATTAGGTTACTCCTTGCTTATCCTTATTTTAGGGATTTTAAACTTTTTCAAATGGATGCCAAGAGTGTATATTCGAATGGATTTATTGACCAAGATGTATTTGTAGAGCAACCACCTAGATTTGAGAGCCTTGATTGTCCAAATCATGTGTATAAATTAAAGAAAGGCTTATATGGTTTAAAACAAGCTCATGTATGAAGGTTAAGTAACTTTTGATAGATCATGGATTTAGAAAGGGTAGAGTGGATACCACCTTATTCCTTAAGAGCATAGATGATGATTTAATTGTGGTACAAGTGTATGTAGATGATATATTATTTGGAAGTATAAATGAATCTTTGTGCCATGAGTTCTCATCTTTGATGTCTAAGAGTTTGAAATGAGTATGATGGGAGAACTTAATTTTTTTTCATAGTTTTCAAGTGAAGCAATAAGAAAATGGTGCATTCATCTGTCAAACTAAGTACACAAATGAATTGCTTGAGAGGTTTGACATGAAAAAATTAAATCTAGTAAAACTCTTATGAGCCCATCTACAAAATTAGATTTAGATGAATTAGGAAAATCTATTGATCAAAAACTTTATAGGAGTATGATAGGTTCACTTTTATACCTTGCTACTAGTAGGCCGATATTATGTTTGTTGTTTGTTTGTGTGCTTTTTTAGGCCAACTGAAAGAATCTTATTTAATAGCGGTCAAGCGTATATTTGGTATTTGATAGGCACTACTAGGTTAGGTTTATGGTATCCTAAAATTCTTTATCATGTTATTTAGTTTCTTATTCGATGCTGATTTTGATGGATGTAAAGTAGATAGAAAAAGCACATTAGACACATGTCATTTTAGGATCATCACTTGTGTCTTGGTTGTCTAGAAAATAAAATTACGTAGATTTATCCACTTCTGGTGACTACATAGCACTTGTAATATGTTCTTGAGGTCTTTTGGTTAAAGCAATAATTAAAGATTTTAGTATTAAGCAAGATCACATTCTAGTTAAGTGTGACAATACTAGTGCTATTAGTTTGACCAAAATCCTATCCAAAGCACTATGAACCAAGCATATAGAAATTAGACATCATTTTATTAGAGATCATGTTTTGAAAGGTGATGTTAATATTAATTTCAATAGTACCGATTTATAAATTGCAGATATTTTTACAAAACCATTACTAGAAGAACGTTTACGTGCTTTAAGATGCATGCTTGGAATGTTAGATCCTAATATTTAAAATTATATGTAGTTTATTCTCACTTTTGATGTTGTCAAAGGGGCAAAAGAGTAAAATATTGGTTAGTATTAAGTTTATTTCATACATACCTTTAGGGAGCAACATTATTCATCTCTTGTGTATAAAATTTTTTTTAGAAGAGAATTTTTTTAAAAAACTTTGATGAAAGGTCAATTTGCACCTTCATCAAAATCAATACCCAACATTAGTTTATCATCATCAAAAGGGGAGATTGTTTGCTTGATGAGCCTCATGTTCAATCGATCAATTTTGATGATAACAAATGAATGCTTGGATGTTCTAATGAATGTTTTATGTGTTTTAGATATATTAATTGCTAATTACATATCAATACATCTCACAATATGTTTGAAGAAATTGTAAGAATAGAAGAATGAAAGATAGATCAAAATGGATAATGTGAAGCTCAAGATATAATATTTTAAGTTATATGCATTTATAACTATCTTAGAAATTCATATGAGTTCATTAGCATGAATCAATTTGCTCACAACTTAACATATTATTTTAATGAGGTTAATTTATATAAATCTCTATCTAAATAACATTCAATTATATGTTTCATACATAGCATTTGAATTGTCAAAATAATAAATGATAATAAATTATGACTATTAAGTGTAATTATTTTATTTACTTAATATAATTAAGTATTTTAATTTAATTTGAAGGTTATATGATAACTAACATATGTATGATTATATATAAATTATATCATAATATTTAAATGTCATATTTCAAAATTAACAAAAAATATGAAATTTTGTATTTTAGCCAAACTCATTTTATAATCAAGGAATTTACATCTCATTTCATCTCCAAGCAGTTCCTTGGATTTTTTTCCTTTAATTTGATAGGTTACATGACCCATATTTGATTAAAATTGAATTTATTATGACTTTTCAAACATTAGGCGATTTTATTAATGAATGAATGCTACATGCTTTGAATATATTAAGAGACATATTTGATTATTTTTTGACCCATGTGAATAGCTGAATTTTGGCTGCTTTAATTTAATATTTATTTAATATAAATTATATTTTTATTGAATATTAAATTATTATATAATAAACTGATGTTAGAATAATATATTTTTTTGAAATAATTTAAAATGACCTTCTGTCTATAAATAGCCCTTATTCTCTTCATGAATGTATTCTTCATTCAAATTCAAAATACCTCTAGCAAATCTAAGATAAAATTTTCTAGATTTTCCTTCCAAGTGTTCTCAAAATATTGCAAGTTCAAATCCTTGGTTTGGAAGCTTCAACATATTCAACTAAGCAACCTTTCTCAAATTACTTGAGTTTGTTTTCTTGATCTTAATTCCTTTTAGTTGTTGACTATTTCACCATATATTTATTTTTTTCAATTTATACTTTTGGTGGATTAGTCTTTGGACATCAAAGTCTAAATTTTTTCACATCACAAGTTTCTTCAGTCATTTTTTTTGTAAAACTCTTGTTATAGTTTGTAAAATTTATTTCAACTTGTTAAAATTTTTATCTTCCTACAAATTTCTTTTGGTTTTTTGAAATATTTCTTCATTAGTCTTATTTGAAAGATCATTTATTCATAGATCTATTTTAAAAGTATATTTTAAGCATTTTAAATTAATTTATTGTGCTGAAATTATTTTCATATTTGCTAGATCTCTCTTTTAATTAAAACCTTACTAGCCTACCTAGATCTATCATATACAAATTTTATTTAAGTATTTTGAGATTATTTACATTAATTGAAAGCACCTTTTTGGTTAAAATATAATAAATTATTCCTTTCTGAAATTTATTTTATTGTGTAAAAGAATATTATGAATATATTTTGAAATCATTTTTATATTAGTCTACAAATTATAATAACATAAACATCTTAGTAAGATTACTTTAAGCTATTTATTTTATTATTTCTTATCATATTAAGTGAGCATTTTATCTTGCCAAATTTTTAAGTTGTAAAGTGATCATTTATAAGTAGTGAGATCATTTTTTGAATTGGATAGCTTGCTATATTTGTGAGAGATTTATTTTATCAAAATTTATTATTTTATATTTTTCTTTTAGAGTTGTAAAATTTATATTGGGATTGTACTCAACTCTTTGTAGAGAGTACATATTATTAGGGGTTGTACTTGCCCCATTATAGAGAGTACTATTTGTAAGCTAATTTGCATTTAGTGGATTCCTAGGGGTGGCTAGTGGATGTAGGTGTTGAGGTTTGGCGAATCACGTAAAAAAATTGTGTGTCTCTCTCTTTACTTTACTATTTTTTTTATTTTTGTTGCATTAAGAATTGTATCTTGTCATTATAAAATCAAAATTAATTTTCTACTAAAACCTAAAATTTAATATTTAACTTTTAAAATTTTTAATATCACTCAATTCACTTTTTGGGTGCTATAGTGACTCACATAAATCACCCTAGGTCTACAAGATTTTCTTAGATGATGCAAAACTCTGGCGACAAGGATCTTTCAATCGTTCAAGGAGCCGGTCATAATCTTTTGAAGTGAAGGAGATTTGAAGATGTTGCAAATCTTGATCACCTTTGAAAGTACCAAAGATGACTAAATCAACATTTATGGGTGTAGATTCACCTTCCACTATTATACCATCTTTGCATAACTCAAAACTTTTGAATATTTTAGAATAATGCTCTCATTTTTTACCCTCTCATAGAAATTTTTTTGGTACTAAAGAAAATAAGGAGGAAGTCATTGCTTGAAAGAAGCTATGGTGCAGGACCATTTCATACTTCTCTGGGTGATGTTCTTGATGTAGCTCTCAACAAACATAGATATAACCCATCTCTATATTAAAAAAAAGGAATTAATGATATACATGGATATATAATTTAAATAATAATAATAATAATAATAATAATAATAAGTAGGTGAAAGTATTTACTAAAGGAGAATGGATAGTTGCCAAGAGGCTTAGCATGATTCCTTCTAGGCTTGTGAAAGAGTAGTTTTTCGATTAAAATAATAGTAACCAAAGGGATGCCCCATGTGGAGAAATTTGGTAAGTTCCATCGTCTTGTTGAACAATCATTGTGCAAGGAAGCTTCACACCTAAAAGTTCAAATTTAGGAAGCGAGAATAAGATAGATAATAAATTTTACTGGCCTAAGTAAGTTATATATGTTTGGAGTATAGAAGTGCATAGTTCTGCTCCATAGTAATACTCATTATATGTAATGTAGGTGAAAAATCATATAATTTATTTAACCAATTTAAATGCAAATTAAAATCTAATGGATTGAAATAATCATGAAATGAGAGCTAAATTATTATTGAAATAAATGAGATCTTAGAATAATATTTTTTTGTAAGATAATATATTTTCAAAGCTCTTGATATGTCTACACATCGTTTGTGGATAATATATAAAAATGGGATCGAAAAATACCATCTTGTTGAAAATCAAAATTGAAAATTTACATAAAATAATTATAAATATATATATATATATATGTGAAAAATCGATGCCAGATACAATAGTTTGAAGATTTTTTTTTTTTTATGTAAAATTTAACTCAAATCTTTGTTTTGAAAAAATAATTTTGAGCCAAAATATTCAAATTAAAATTTTGATCAAAAGTAAATTATAAATGGTTCTATGTAATAATTCTAAATTTCTATTTAAGTGTTCTTAAAATAACGATATTTAAAATTAATTATTATTCAAATAATTACTTTTCTTAAAATAAATTAATTTTAAAAATAATAATTCTTACTTATAAAGTAATTAAAAAAACTTAATCCCTATTTCGAAATAAAAATAAAAATTACTTAATCCCTATTAAAAAAAGCCATCCTTAGAAAAAAAAATTTATTTCTTTGACCAGATTCTGTCTATTCATCTTAAATCAGTTTGGCATATTTAATTATATAATATTATCCTTTATATTTAATACATATATAATATGTTATCAAATAAATGAAACTTCATGGAGGGAACCAATCTAACATGAAAATTCATTAAAAAATTCTTCAAATAATAATAATATTTATTATTAATATTATTATTATTATCGTGGAAGTCCTCTCAAATATAAAATATATATATATTCATATTAATTTAATATGATTAAAAAAATTAAATTTTTTTTAAAATTTACAATACATGATTTGTACATGCAATCTTCCTTCTTTGTAGAAAAATATTACGTGGACTTCATACGTTCCTAACATTTTAAAAGATTTTATAATTTAGACTCAGTAGATTTTGTGCCCTTCATATATTCAATATATAATTTATTATTAAGAAGTATTGAGTTATTAAAATGATGTTTGATGCATATTTAACTTATGATTTAATTATTTAATTTAGAGTACAGGTACTCGATAGCATACTCAGTGTAATAAATATGATTTAAAAATAAGTTTAATTTATTAATTCAAGTCAAATATAATATAAAATAAGTTTAATTTATCATTAAAAAAAACAAACTTTTACATATGTCATATTTTGATTGAAGCTGGAAGAAAATGGATCATAAAGTATGCGTGGAAAACAAATTCTAAGTATTTTTGAGCATACATGAAATAAATAAAACCTAAAATAAAAGATTCACAGAGAAGACACTAGATTTAACGTGAAAAAATCCAAGAATTAGAAAAAAAATTATGGAGCCACACCACCAAGAAACATTGTGAAAGAAAAAAGTCGGAGAATAATACAAATTACACTTATCTCCTCTCATACTTTATAACTCTATGGCACATACTTCATCGTTGCACACAAGAGAAAAATACATTAAGATTATAAAATTGTAGAAAAATTGTCTAAATATGAAATCTCTTGACTTGTATCGCGGTCTTTGCGACATGGTGCTTAGGTCTTGGTGTCATTTGTCTACTAGACTTTTTTGAGAAATGTGGCATTGCTCGGTAGGGTCATAAGCCTCTTTGTCAATTTTGCATTTTGGTGCCCTAATCCTAGTGTATTGGCATTGCCTTGAGCGTCTGTGAACCAATGTCAAAGCTCCTCTAATTTTGAAGCTAAGATCTATTGTTCCAATGCTAATGTTCGCATCTCCAACGTCAAGGCTGCCTCAGAGATAAAATCAGGCTCACCATATAACAAGGCTCATGTAACTCTATTATGGAGTCCACATATAATATTTTCTCTTTCAAAGCTAATTCCATGTGTTATTTCTTCCAACGTCCATAACATGTGGCACCAAGTTGACCATCTAATCCAGCTCTACAACCCAATAGTTTGTTTATATTTAATATCTAAAATTTTATATTTATATATATAAGAGCGTAGTTATAATAAGGGCACCGTGCCTCCAGACGTATCAATGCCAAAAAATCTCAAAATTTGGAATGAAAATCAAAGTTGTAATTAGATTAAATAATAACCTAATATAAGTCACGATTCCTCGCTTGATAATGGATTATGAATAAAAGGCAAATTTATATACTAAGATAAAAATAAAAGACAAAAATAATTTTTAGGAAGACAAATAATTGATTTATATTTATATAAAAAAAAATTATAAAATTCATAAGGAGCGATTGACCTCCTTAATAATGCCTAGGTGATTGAGTATAATATAATGAACTGCATGTATATTACAGCAATTTTCATTAAAATCAAAATTTTGATGGGACAACTTTTTTCCTTCAATAATATAGTGAAGAATAAATTTTGTGTTAAGATATTTTTGACAAAAATTGACAATGATGAATTAAAATTATCAAATTTATTTTGAGATAAATAATATTAATTATTGATATATTATTTTTATCTCAATATAAGTTTACATTTTTTATATTAGAGTTATTACTTACGTTCAAATATGAAGATTTGAGAAAAAATTAAAATATGAAGATGATTATTTTTAAAATTTAACAACTATTTATTTTCTTTTTCTTAGATTTAAGATGACTTTTTTTATTACTACGATGAATTTTAAAATTAAATTAGTATCTATTCATTTATTTTATTTTTACCTCTTTATAAAAGTCAAAGGAGCATAGGTGCAAAGGAATTTCTTGACGTTTTTTACATTAGGATTAAATAAATAATTAATTAAAATTAAAATAATAATAAAAGGGATCCCGAATGGCCTCTAAATTTATATGAAAAGCATTCAAGGGCTTCTAAGATTTCTTGTGCTAAATAAAGATCGATAAAGTTAATTTTATGAAAATTGTTCAATTAAATTTTATATTGGTATACATTGTGATGAAGGGTTTATTTGGAGCGCTATTGCTATATTAGAAGTTCTAGTGAAGGTCGTAGAATAAGTTACTTTATGAAGAAGTTGTGTATAAATTTTTTTTATTTTATAAAAGTCAAATCGCAGTTTTAGCTTTCATAAGTAACTAAGTCGGTTAGAAAACTCAACTTTCATATCGTAGATTCTTCAAAACAATATCAAAATATAGGTTAAATGTAGTTTCTGCTGGTACATTTTCGCACCACTCCCTTAACTTGACTTAAATTTGATCTAAATTTTGATATATGGATAAATCTTTTTTGATTACATGGGTCACAATTTGATTGGAATGTGTAATATATTCTAAAATATATGAATTCTTGTTATGTAATAGATTATTTATGACTATAAAGAGAGTATCAATTAATAAAATGTCATATATATATATATATATATATATATATATATATATATATATATATATATATATATATCACCCTTCTCATTCAAGGATCACCTCATTAGATTAGTAAAATCATATTATTAAATAAGAGATATCAACCCATGCCCCTTAAGAGATGATCGATATTTCTCATCATTTTAAATCTTCATTTTTGATGGTAATTGTTTATTGGAGGTTATTTTCTCCATCCCTTACCACATATTTATGTATGGGGAACAATAAGATATTATTAGTATTTTTTTTTGTTGAACAAATCCTCCTTAATGCATTTTGTTTAAGAGAAACATAGATAAAAAGGCATTATAAGAATAAACCATATTTCATTAGTGCTTACATTAACTTTTAGATTGTAGTGATACTTCTAAGTGAGAGATGGCTGCAACTAAATTCTTATTTGTGTAAGGCACCTTAGCTTAGTGGTTGAGAGCTAAAATCAATCAGTAGTGTTGAGTTCAAATTCTTGTATGTGTTGTTTGTGTGTATGAGTTTGAGATAAAATTTGCTCAAATGTCCCAAACAAAAAAAAAAAAAGATTCTTAGCTACTTTTATATAATAATTTTTTGATCATTTGATGCTTTTAATTTTTTATTTATTATTTTTCTTTAGAACTAAAGTTTTCTACTTTTTGTATTTTTTATTCTTAGTTATAAAAAATTCTTGTTTAGCTTTAAAATAACTTAGTGTGTCTATGTGCATATATATATATATATATATATAGGTCATTTTTCATAAAATTTTATTTTTATTCTTTTTTTATAGAATTTATGTCAAGGTCTTGTGGATGGATGTGCCTCTGAAAACCTAATGATTATCTTTAGAACATCCATGGCATCAAGTGTTTGGAATTCATATTTATGATTGTCACCTAATTTGATGTATGTATTATGAATGTAAAATTGTTATTTCTTATTTGTGATAATGTTAATTTATTTGCACTAAAATGTGATTAATATCAAACAATATTAATAGTATAATCGGTCAAAATTTTAAAAATAATGGATTGGGCAATGCATTTTTATATACTTTTAAATATGCTAATGAATTATATGAGATAGCTTTAAACATTTATGTTTATGGTATGTCCCATATAAGGTATTCTATTATATTTCATCGTGTTGCATGAGCGACCTTACATGGAATATCTAAAACATCACCATGATGAAGAATTACTAATCCTCCTAACAATAGCAAGCCATAGAATCATTTTGATGATGTGCATTTTCCTTTTTTTTTGTTTAAGAAAATCATATAATATGCCAATTTGAATATGCATGAGTAGTTGTTAACATAAACAACATCAAAATTCGATAGATATTGACACTTGGGTGAGACAAGTTCAAGTTACTACTTAAATTGAGATTGAGTTGGTCATAATCATTAAAACTTAACTAAATTAGTACTTAACCAAATTAATATCCTTTGCTTAATCTTCTAGCTCTTTCTAGAGATGATCCAACCTATCTCTCCTTTCCAAATTTTAGTTTAATTCAAATTCTTAATTTATTCATAAATTTAATTCTAATGTAGCTTATATAAAAATCATATTCAAACCCCTTAACCAAAGTTAACTAGAATTTGGACTAAAATGATCATAGGATTTAAATGTGATTTAAACTCATTTAAAGAGATTTTTAATCATTTATATTCAAATCAAATTTAATTCATATTGATAAGTTTAACCTTAGCAAACCTTTGGGTAGACCTAATCTTAATTAGTTTAAGTGGATTGATTGTGGTATAAGCATTCAATTTTTTCATCATGATTAAAATATTTGTCTAAATACTTTAATTGATTAATAGATCTCTGAGTCTAACTTACAGGGGCTAGATTTAAACTTTGATCAACCTAGTCAAAATTAACCCCAAATTTAATTAGTTATTTTGACCCAATAAAACAAAACACTTGGTGAAACCTATTTTAAAGCATTAAACCATCAAACTTCTTATGTTCTAACCATAATTAAGGATTAAATTAAACTAAGATCCCCAGGCTAAATAGGTCATTAATAACTATGTTCAAAAAAAACATGGCCTACCATATAAATAGGTCATTATTATTTATCTATGACTAATATAGCCAAATAATATATTGGTGAAGCTTTATTAGACTTTTGAACTAATTTAACTTAAAATAGACCTATTTAACCCAAGATCAAAGTCAAATTGGCCATATTGATTAAACATAAGACCTCAAATAAATTTCAATAGGTTAAACATATCTCACTTAACACTAATTAGCTCTAAATTAATTATTGGAAGAACCTACCACCACTTAAAATTTCTTTATCTAATAAGTTTGGTGGCGGAAAATTAGCTTTTGATTTTCTGAGAAAATTTGTCAAAATTCTAATAGTAATTTATGTCAAAAATTACCGCCAAATTTAATTAGTTATTTTGAGTCAATGAATCAAATCAATTTGAAACCTATGTTAAAGGATTAAACCATCAAACTTCATATGTTCTAACCATAATTAATAATTAGATTAAACTAAGATCCCTAGGCTAAATAGGTCATTAATAATTATGTTCAAAAATAATCATGGCCTACCATATTAATAGGTCATTATTATTTATCAATGATTAATATAGCCAAATAATATCTTGGTGAAGCATTATTAGACTTTTGAACTAATTTAACTTAAAATAGACCTATTTAACCCTATAAGATCAAAGCTCAAATTGGCCATATTGATTAAACATAAGACCTCAAATAAATTTCAATAGGTTAAACATATCTCACTTAACACTAATTAGCTCTAAATTAATTATCAAAAGAACCTAGCACCACTTAAAATCTCATTACCTAATTAGTTTGGTGGCCAAAAAAAAACTTTTCATTTTCTCTTAAGAAAATTTGTCAAAATTCTAATGGTAATTTATCTATCGAAATATAACATTTTTTTTTTTAAATGTTTAAAATGTTACTAAAAAAACTAAAAAGTAAAATAAAAGGGCCTTTTAACTATAATTTTTTAAATAATTAAAGAAGATATGCATTGTAATATTTGATTTAAATATTACTTCATAGATTAAAAATAAAAATTATAGTTAAATATTTTCAATATTATAGCATTGCATGTAGGGATGTGTACATCCATAGATTCCATATTAAAGATTTTAAATGTGGGCTCACATATGAATTTAATTATACATTATGCATTATCTTTTTTTTTTATTAATTTTGTGATCAAATAAAGATTAATTAATTTTAGGCTTTTGAGAAATCTTATTAATTTTATATGGAATTATCATGTGTAGAAACCGGGCTTTATTTTATTTTAATGATGAGCTGAAATAAAGTAAAATGCACTCAAGTATAAATAGGGTCATGGTTCCCATTCTAAAGGGTGAAGTTCTCATTTTACTCATATCTCATCTTGAGTGAAAAGAAGTCTCTCTCTCTCTCTCTCTCTCGCTCTCTCTCTCAAGAACACCCTTTTAGAAGTGGAAGGCCAAAATCCCGCATTAGCTCTTCCATGGATTCATGACGCTTCCGATTAAATTTTCTTGATGATTTGACATGAGATCCGAACTAGATAAATTTATTTTTTTATCTTTATATGTTTCCAACAAGTGGTATCAGTAGTTATCATGTTGAATCGTTGAAAATGATTTTTCTTCTTCATCTTTTGTATTGATTATTTAAAATTTTAGATCAAAGTACATGATTCAAAATTTCCAAGCAAATAATTTGGTCATTTGCATGAAGTATCGATATTTTTAGATGGCTTTTCTATTATTGATTTTGAGTAAAATAATATAGCTAAATTTGCTTTATACTTTGATCACAATTTTAATTTTATGTGATCGACATATTTATTCTTGTCATTGTGATCTTAATATAAAAAAGGTATATAAAGTGTTTATAATATGAAAGCATATTCAATATTTAAAAAAAAAATATGAAACGTTTTTCGACCACCGTTTATAATATGAACCGATATTTCAGATTTAAAGAAAAAAGGAAAAAAAAAAGAATATGATACATTTTTCTTTACAACGGTATATATATAAATATATATCAGTTAGTATAAATGTTATAATTATTTCATTTAATTGGTTTCATCCATTTATTAGGGGTATATATATAAATATATATAAATTAGTATAAATGTTATTTTTATTCCATTTAATTCAATTTCATCCCGTTTCTCCTTACTACTTTTGTTACTTATTACATTTATTTATTTTTAACATTTTATATTATAATTTATATATGAAATTATTTGCTATAGCATTATTTATAATGTTTCATATTCATTTCAAATTTTAAATTCATCTTTGTTAATCTGAAATATTTTACATTTAATTACTTTATACAATTAATTCACGTTATAAACTTTTTATATTCATTCATGTTTATAACATTTCATATTCATTTCAGATTTTAAATCTATCTTTGTTAATCTGAAATATTTTACATTTAATTGCTTTCTGAAATTAATTTTAAAAGGAATATTTATTAAGTAAATGTAATAATTACACTTATTGTTTAATATTTCTAAAGTTTTCTATTTCAAAATTTTTTTATAATATTAAATATTTATGTATAAATATTCTAATTTAAATTTTATAGATATTTATTGCTTTAGCATTCGGTAAATAATTCATAATTCACTAATACATAATGGATTAGATTTCTATTGTGAAATCTAGAATGCTCATTTGTTTTATTAATTATGACATTATGCATTCTTTTCTTTTCCTCTAATACATAGTATCTAACATTTGTTTGCTATTTTGACTTTAACAGTTAGCTAATATTTATATTATTATTATTTTTAAATATTTCAAGTTTGTATCAATTGAAGTAATTGTTGGAATAATATAGTTGATATTTGTTATTTCAAAATTAATTTAAATTGAAATATTATGTCACCAAAGTGACCTCTATTATATCATTTTTTATTTTTGAAATATATGAATATTACATATGAATTATATTTTAATCTATGAAAATAATCGCCCAAAGGAAGATTATTTTTTGGCCAATTTTGTCGATAACAAATATGTGATGAATTTATATTAATCATGCATAAGATATGTTGATCCAAAGATAGGCATATTGTTGGTAAAATTTATTACCATATTTGTTGACTATAATTTTAGAGTACCATTTACAAATTATTGTTTATGTCCAAAGACTAAATTGCAATGTTGTGTTAGGTATTTCATATGTGCATATTTTATTAAATATTTTATTTCAAGCATATATTTTGTTTACATTATATATGCACATGAAAATGACAATGTTGTTAAGTGAGTATTATTTTTGTTCTTTTCAATTAATGTTTCTTCCATATCTATCAATTTGAATAACATTACATGCTCACGACACTAACTTTAAGAAATGGAAAGAGCATATGATCATTATTCTTGAGTGTATGGATCTTGACTATGCGATCCGATACGTCTGCCGCTTAGAGAAAGTAGTATTGAATAAAGGGCTAACTTTGGAAAGTTGGAGCGTTCTAACCGTGAGTCTTATCATCATGGAGCATTCCATTTAAACTATAAGAGGTGCAATGCTTGAAGAGGAATGTGCTAAAAAAATTTTAAGCCAAATAGCCCGTTTAGTTAGCTCTCAAAAGGTCGAAGTGAGTACTATTTTTTGTGAACTCATTTCAATGCTAAGGCAATGGAAATATAAGGGAGTACATTATGGAGATGTCTAATTTTTCACTAGGCGAGCACTAAAATTATAGATATCGATGACATTTTGTACACTTAATTTTGATCACTTTTTTGCACAAGTTAATCCTTTTAAGATAAGTTATAATACTCAAAAGCAAAATGAACTCTTAATGAGCTCATTCCTCAATATGTGCAAGAGGAAGAGAGATTGAAACATGATAAAATAGAAATTGCTCACTCTCATGCAATTATAGGTCGATCCCCTGCAACTCGCCCAAATCCTTCAATGGCTTCTAAATCTTTCAAGGATGTGCTTACGGGTAAGGCAAAGAATCGATGAGTCTTTCAATTTGTTTCTACATCCTTCCGGTGTACCCGCAATCATGTGTTGATTCAATGGTTGAAAAGCATGCTAAACCTTTTGAATTTGCTTTGGTTGGTAAATTTGCTCGACGTCCTTATGGAAAATATCCGAGTCTTTCTTCATAATCTAAAATTATAGTTTTTTGGTGTTCGATTGATTCACGGATGTATTGATTCAACTGTCTAATGATTTGGATTATTCCGGTGTTTTTGCAAGACGATCATATTTTTTTTTAGTTGCCATATGTGGTTATTGAAATGGACTCCTTTTTTCGACATTAAGGAGGAATCTCCTATCGTTCAGTTTGGTTGTCTATTCTAACCTTCATGTGCATTTCTTTAATCCCGAGTTTCTATGTTGTGGTTGATGCTTGTTCGGCCCCTCAGTTGGATCAAGCAAACGCTTCTACTGATACTTGTGGAATTGGATATAACTAAAAATATCCTAAGAAAATCTGGTTAGTTGAGAAAAATTTGGCTATTTATAAAAGTAGAGTTTGAAAACTTTCACGTATTTTGATCCCATTGTAAAATTCATGTGCATGGATTTGTCGATTGTTTGTAGCTCATCGCATTTAAAGAAAAATCATGTGCTATCCAAAGCTCCATCCATTAAGGCCACTTTGAATGAACTACAAAATGATATGACTACTACAACCGCCCAATACTTGATAGAAATGATCCCCGGTTCAAAGCCACCAACCCAATCTAAGATGGATACGGTTGAGCATTTACCGTTGGCTCACTTCCTATTAAAGGCAGGCTCCTCATGTTGGAATCCATTCTCAAAATAATAATATTGACATTAATGCCTCTAATAGCGCTGCTCCCTAGTTCGATTCCCTCACTATCATTATATCCCTACGTATCTCCATTAGCTAAAGGTCAAATGAATACTATTGTAGGAATGGAGGATTTGCGGATTTAGAGATAACTTCTACTCTTGATTTAGGTATTTGTGTTTTGCCTAATTCTAATCCCTCTTGTGCTTCCTCTTCTAACGATCTAAATCCAAAACCTAAGTTACATGGTCATCAACACCGAATTGGAAGAAGGAGAAATGACTTTTAACCTCCGGCCAGCTTAGTAATAAACACTTAACCACACTCACTATTTGATGGTGAGGTTGTAGGTATGGCCAATGACTTCCATACATTTATAAAAAAGAGAAACAAACCATCTAAATCTAAATTTCCTAACTTTGCGAGTAACTAGATCTCCACTCACAAAGTAAATGGTCTTTTCTGATCTAGAATGTGAGAGGGATAGGTTCCTCTCTATTCATAATAGACTTGACAACATAGTTCGCACCCATAACATTTCTTTCGGTAATCTTGGAACCCTTTATCCTTCCTTCTAGCATTCAATCTGCTAGAATGATCGTTTGATAGTGTTTTGCTAACTCAAGTAATAAAATTTGGATCTTTTGGAAAAATCCTTTGTTCTTCATATTATCTAGGATCTTCACGGTAGTGAATGTTAAAATCACTTTTGCCAATTGGTGATATTTTGGATCTTTTGTTTATGCTTCTTGTAATAGGTATGGTAGAAGGACCCGTAGGAAGATCTAGTTAATTTCCCATCCTCGTTAGTGCTCCCGGTTAGTGGGGATTTTAACACTATATCTTCCTCTTGACAGTTGGTGGAAATACTCTAACCTATTCTCCATGGAGGACTTTAATATTATGATTACGGATTATCACGCGTTAAGATCTAGGTTTTATAGGCTCTCAATTCACCGGAATAATCATGACTTTGGCAAAGACTAGATAAGATTACGCTTAATGATCTATGGAACAATTCCTTTTCGATTACATTTGAACACCTCGGAAACCTTATTGATCATTCCCCTTTATAATCTCATAAGGTTAGCACAATCCCCTTTTCTCTTATTCCTTTCCGCTTTCAAAATATGTGGATTATGGATGATAGATTTTTGAGGTGGTTGCTACTAATTAGGAGATCCTCTTTATCCGGTGATTCTATTATTGGGATGAAGAGATTATGCTTAAATTAAAAGGCTTAAATAATTCCCTAAATGGTTGAACAAAAGCGCTTCAAAATATATAGAACAAGAAGTCATAGCTTTAGAAGAAGTTTTATTTGATACCTCCAAAAATATCTTATTAAACCAAGCCAAAGATAGGTTAACTTGCTATCAAGACATAGAAAACTCGGTGGCAAAAGGCTTAAAAAAGATATCGGGGAGATAGGAATACCAAATATTTTCATGTTATGTTCAAAAGAAAAAGGGCCTAATTTCATCAAAATTTTTCTTTGTTTTGGGTCATTAGTTGTAAGGGCACGCTTGTTACCAATGGGAATAGTAGTAGGCATATTTTCTAAGTTCCCAAAACCAAACGTGTCATCAATGTCATTGTTCAACACCTAATTAGCCTCCTTTTGCAATTGGTTCTAGGTAAAGAGTGATTTTGTGGAGGATGATTATGTTGGTTAGCTTTTGGCACATATGTCACTTTAGTTGGTTGTTCCTTAGTCACCAAATAGTAGGAATAGGAAGATTACTTTTTTTAGATGTGGATGTAAGATAAAACAATGTGTTCATGCCCATGAATTTTGCGGTATTAATACGAGAGGAAAGTTTTCAAATGCAACCTTTTGATTATAACCCATTTTTTAGATCCAATCTAGATTTCTTTTGGATGTTTTTAGTTATATCAACTTCAACAAGTATCCAGAATAGAGGGCGGATCTTCTAGCTTGATCAATTTGATGAGGCGTCCAAAGATAGCCCCACAACAAACAAAACCGTAACAAAGTGTATGCATTGGGCAAAGCGAGCCAAATAGGAACAATTGGTGATTCCTCTTTAATATCAAAACTAGGTGTCCACTTAAGAAGTCGCATTTGGCTAAAATGAAATAAGAACGGCGTAAAACTCTTGAATAATCCAAATCATTTGATAATTGGATTAGCACATGCCTCGGATCGATCAATCCCAGAAAAGTGCATGAGCTTGACTATGAAAAAAAAGCGGATATTTTCTAAATTCGTTTCAAGTTGAATTTACCACCAACGAATTCAAATGGTTTAGCAAGAATTTCAACATCGAATCGAACACATTATTGCATCATAAATCGGACATTAGTTTAAGCGATAGGAACGGATTAACCAGAGAGCATCCTTGAAAGATTTGAAGCCGTAGGTAAGGATCTGACCGAGCATACCGGGTGCGTTTGTCAGAGCAAGCACGGAAAAGCCATTTCCGCCATCCAAGAGAGGCGGTTTACATTACCAACTAGGCGGGGAGATCGATGCCAAATGAAGAACAACGGTTGATTGCGGTGGAAGCAAGGAAAACACGGGAACGCCGAGCGCTAGGTTTAGGGCTCTGCAACTTGTATGACACATTAGCTCTTTCATGGATTCATGACGCTTGATTAAATTTTATTTATGATTTGACATGAGATCCGAACTAGATAAATTTATTTTTTTATCTTTATATGTTTCCAACAAGTAGTATCGGTAGTTATCATGTTGAATCGTTGAGAAATGATTTTTCTTCTTCATCTTTTGTATTGATTATTTAGAAATTTTAGATCAAAGTACATGATTCAAAATTTTCAAGCAAATAATTTGGTCATTTGCATGAAGTATCGATATTTTTAGATGGCTTTTCTATTATTGATTTTGAGTAAAATAATATAGCTAAATTTGCTTTATACTTTGATCACGTTTTTAATGTGATCGATATTTATTCTTGTCATTGTGATCTTAATATAAAAAAAGGTATATAAAGTGTTTATAATATGAAACGATATTTCATATTTAAAAAAAAAATATGAAACATTTTTTTGACCACCGTTTATAATATGAACCGATATTTCAGATTTAAAGAAAAAAGGAAAAAAAAAGAATATGATACATTTTTCGCTGTATATATATAAATATATATCAGTTAGTATAAATGTTATAATTATTTCATTTAATTGGTTTCATCCATTTTAGCCTTAGGTATATATATAAATATATATAAATTAGTATAAATGTTATTTTTATTCCATTTAATTCAATTTCATCCGTTTCTCCTTACTACTTTGCATTACTTATTACATTTATTTATTTTTAACATTTTATATTATAATTTATATATGAAATTATTTGCTATAGCATTATTTATAATGTTTCATATTCATTTCAAATTTTAAATTCATCTTTGTTAATCTGAAATATTTTACATTTAATTACTTTATACAATTAATTCACGTTATAAACTTTTTATATTCATTCATGTTTATAACATTTCATATTCATTTCAGATTTTAAATCTATCTTTGTTAATCTGAAATATTTTACATTTAATTGCTTTCTGAAATTAATTTTAAAAGGAATATTTATTAAGTAAATGTAATAATTACACTTATTGTTTAATATTTCTAAAGGTTTTCTATTTCAAAATTTTTTTATAATATTAAATATTTATGTATAAATATTCTAATTTAAATTTTATAGATATTTATTGCTTTGGCATTTGTAAATAATTCATAATTCACTAATACATAATGGATTAGATTTCTATTGTGAAATCTAGAATGCTCATTTGTTTTATTAATTATGACATTATGCATTCTTTTCTTTTCCTCTAATACACATAGTATCTAACATATGTTTGCTATTTTGACTTTAACAGTTAGCTAATATTTATATTGTTATTATTTTTAAATATTTCAAGTTCGTATCAATTGAAGTAATTGTTGGAATAATATAGTTGATATTTGTTATTTCAAAATTAATTTAAATTGAAATATTATGTCACCAAAGTGACCTCGATTATATCATTTTTTATTTTTGAAATATATGAATATTACATATGAATTATATTTTAATCTATATGAAAAATAATCGCCCAAAGGAAGATTATTTTTTTGGCGATTTTGTCGTAACAAATATGTGATGAATTTATATTAATCATGCATACAATATGTTGATCCAAAGATAGGCATAATGTTGGTAAAATTTATTATCATATTTGTTGACTATATAAAGTACAATTTACAAATTATTGTTTATGTCCAAAGACTAAATTGTAATGTTGTTTTAGGTATTTCATATGTGCATATTTTATTAAATATTTTATTTCAAGCATATATTTTGTTTACATTATATATGCACAAGAAAAATGACAATGTTGTTAGCGAGTATTATTTTTGTTCTCTTCAATTAATGTTTCTTCCATATCTATCAATTTGAATAACATTAAAGTGCTCAACTAACTTTAAGAGAAAGAGCATATGATCATTGTTCTTGAGTGTATGGATCTTGACTATGCGATTGATTTGAGCTCCTCGCCTTATTGCAGAAAGTAGTATTGAATAAAGGGCTAACTTTGAAAAGTGGGAGCATTCTAACCGTGAGTCTTATGATCATGGAGCATTCCATTTTAGAAACTATAAGAGGTGCAATGCTTGAACAGAATGTGCTAAAAAAATTTTAAGCCAAATAGCGACCGTTTCGTTAGTTCTCAAAAGGTCAAGTGAGTACTATTCTTAGTAACTCATTTCAATGCACGATAAAGGCAATGGAAATATAAAGGTACATTATGGAGATGTCTAATTTTTCACTAGAGAGCACTAAAATTATAGATATCGATGACATTTTTGTACACTTAATTTTGCTCACTTTTTCTACACAAGTTAATCCTTTTAAGATAAGTTATAATACTCAAAAGGAAAAATGAACTCTTAATGAGCTCATTGCTCAATATGTGCAAGAGGAAGAGAGATTGAAACATGAGAAAATAGAAATTGCTCACTCGTGCGGCAATTATAGTGATCCCTCGGCAACTCAAATCCTTCAATGGCTTCTAAATCTTTCAAGGATGTGCTTGCGGGTAAGGCAAAGAATCGATGAGTCTTTCAATTTGTTTCTACGTCCTTGGTGTACCCATGTGTTCGATTCAATGGTTGAAAAGCATGCTAAACCTTTTGAATTTGCTTTGGTTGGTAAATTTGCTCTGACGTCCTTCTATGGAAAATATCCAGCCTTTCTTCATAATCAAATTATCAAGAGTTTTTTGGTGGTCGATTGATTCACGCGATGTATTGATTCAACTGTCTAATGATTTGAATTATTCCGGTGTTTTGCAAGGCGATCATATTTTTTTTTTAGTTGCCATATGCGGTTATTGAAATGGACTCCTTTTTTTGACATTAAGCGAGAATCTCCAATCATTCCAGCTTTGGTTGTCTATTCTAACCTTCGTGTGCATTTCTTTAATCCCGAAGTTTCTATGTTGTGGTTGTCGATCGGCCCCTCCGGTTGGATCAAACGCGCTTCGGATACTTATGGAATTGGATATAACTAAAAATATCCTAAGAAAATTTGGTTAGAGTCGAGAAAATTTTGGCTATTTATGAAAAGTAGAGTTTGAAAACTTTCATGTATTTTGATCCCATTGTAAAATTCATGTGCATGGATTTCTTGATTGTTTTGTAGCTCATCCGCATTTAAAGAAAAAATCATGTGCTATCCAAAGTCGCTCCATACATTAAGGCCACTTTGAATGAACCACAAAATGATATGACTACTAAAACAACCCAATATTTGATAGAAATGATCCCCGGTTCAAAGCCACCAATCTAAGATGGATACGGTTGAGCATTTACCGGTTGGCTCACTTCCTATTAAGGAACAGCTCCTCATGTTGGAATCCATTCTCAAAATAACAATATTGACATTAATGCCTCTAATAGCACTCGGCTCCCCTAGTTCGATTCCCTCACTAATGCGTATATCCCTTACGTATCTCCATTAGCTAAAGGTCAAATGAATACTATTGTAGGAATGGAGGATTTGCGTATTTATAGATAACTTCTACTCTTGATTTAGGTATTTGTGTTTTGCCTAATTCTAATCCCTCTTGTGCTTCCTCTTCTAACATCTAAATCCAAAACCTAATTTACATCGGTCATCAACTTGGAAGAAGGAGAAATGACTTTTAACCTCCGTGCTTCGGCAATAAACTTATGAACACTCACTATTTGATGGTGAGGTTGTAGGTATGGCCAATGACTTCCATACATTTATAAAAGAGAAACGAACCATCTAAATCTAAATTTCCTAACTTTGCTAGAGTAGATCGCTCCTCTCACCCAAAGTAAAATCTCTTGATCAGAGAGGATAGGTTCCTCTCTCTATTTGTAATAGACTCAGCAACATAGTTCGCATCATAATATTTTTTTCGCAATCTTGGAACCCTTTATCCTTCCTTCTAGCATTCAATCATTGCTAGAATGATCGCTTTGATAGTGTTTTGCTAAGTCAAGTAAAAAATTTGGATATTTTGTAAAATCCTTTTGTTCTTCATATTATCTAGGATCTTCACCTAGTGAATGTTAAAATCACTTTTGGCAATTGGTGATATTTTGGATCTTTTGTTTATGCTTCTTGTAATAGGTATGGTAGAAGGACCACAGGAAGATCTAGTTAATTTCCCATCCTAGGTTAATGCTCCGTTCATGGGTGGGGATTTAACACTATATCTTCCTCTTGAATGAGTTGGTGGAAATACTCTAACCTATTCTCCATGGAGGACTTTAATAATATGATTGATTGTCACATTACCAATCTAGGTTTTATAGGCTCTCAATTCACACGGAATAATCATAGACTTTGGCAAAGACTAGATAGGATTACGTTTAATGATCTATGGAACAATTCCTTTTCAATTACTTACATGAACACCTCGGTAGAACCTTATCCGATCATTCCCCTTTGCTAATCAAGGTTAGAAATCCCCACTCGTATTCCTTTCCGCTTTCAAAATATGTGGCTTATGGATGATAGATTTTTCGAGGTGGTTGCTACTAATTAGGGAGATCCTCTTTATCCGATGATTCTATTATTGGGATGAAGAGATTATAAATTAAAAAGGCTTAAATAATTCCCTAAATGGTTGAACAAAAGCGCTTCAAAATATATAGAACAAGAAGTCATAGCTTTAGAAGAAGCTATTCATGATACCTCCAAAAATATCTTATTAAACCAAGCCAAAGATAGGTTAACTTGCTATCAAGACATAGAGAAAACCTCTGGTGGCAAAAGGCTTCCGTAAAAAAGATATGGAGATAGGAATACCAAATATTTTCATGTTATGTTCAAAAGAAAAAGGCCCTCAATCACATCAAGAAAATCAAAAATAATGATAAGGAATTTTCGATTGGTGTATCTTTCTTCACTAATCTCCTTAATAATAATGTATCCTATGATGAATTAGCATGGCACGAGGTTATCCCTAAGATCATTCAAGAAGATAACAAAATGCTTACCTCTCTACCCTGAATTTGAAATTGCATCCACTTTTGATTAAGAAAACAGTATTTAGATGGTTTTACGACCTTATTTTTTCAAAAGTGTTGGAATGTTATCAAAGAAGATGTGGTTAAAAGTTTTGGATATTTTTAATGGAAATATCCTCCCCAAATACTTTTCTAGTACTTCCATTGTTCTAATTCCTAAAATCGATAATCCGAACTTTAGAACCATTTTAGACCTATAAGCCTATGTACTCTTTTTAAAGCTCATATCTAAGATCCTAGCCAAAAGACTAGGTAATTTACTTCCTAAAATCATCTCCCCAATCAAACGAGTTTTGTCAAAGGTAGATCCATCTCGATAATGTGTTGTTAGCTCATGAAATTATCCATGATTTAAATACTAAGGTTGTGGGAATCTAGTTATTAAGCTAGACATTTCCAAAGCTTATGATAATTGGTTGGACTTTCCTCTATAAAATTCTTACTCTTTTGGATTTTCCAATTCTTTTATTACATTAATCAAGAATGGTATTGAGAACTGGATTCTCTTTACTTATTAATGGCAAGGTTCATGGCTTCTTTTGTTCCTCCCATGGGATAAGGTAAGGGGACCCCTTTCTCCATTTCATTTCTCGTGATGGAATATCTCACTCAAAGTCTTGAACTTGTTTTGTAAAATGCCTAACATGTTCTACAAGACTAGGGGTGGTTTTCCTATCTCTCACCTGCTTGGGATGATTTCATGAGTTTACGTGGCACTTCTGATACATTAAGCTGTAAGTTCTTTATTATTTGGTAGGGAAAGTGGCTTAAAAATTAACCCGACAAAAGTGGTTTTATTGCTAGTAAATTGATTCCTCCTCCTAGGATCAATACTATTAAGATATTGTGGGTTTGCCCCTCTTATTCTCCCTATTAAGTACGTACGCTTTATATCATGGTGCTAAAAGATCTTTCCTTTGATGAGGTGATTCAAAAAATTTATAAGAAATTTTCTTTCAATTCCATCTTCTATCTTTTGGAGCAAGACTTGTTACGATTAAAAGCATTCTCTGCTCCTTACCTTTTATCTACTTTTCACTATTGTCCCTACCACCTCTATCATTAAAAAGATTAACCATCTTATCAACAAATTCTTTTGGGGTTCTACTCCAACATCTAAAAAAACTCATTGGGCTAAATTTTCTTGTTGTGGTCCTTTGAATGAAGGTGGTTTAGGTTATAAAACTTTAGAAGATTCCATTAAATACTTTTCTTACAAAATGTGGTGAAATCTTAGAAGCAATCGAGCTACTGGTGAAATTCATCCTCGCCAAATATTGTAAGGGTAATCACCCCTCATTTGTTCTTTTTGGGATTTGTGGAGAAGACTCGCAATATCAAGGCTATTGAGGAGATGATCTCTTGGGGTGAATTCTGGTTCATCCTTCTTTTGGCAAGATAATTGGGCGGGTGTGGGTTCTATTGACTCATTATTCAATACTCACTCTATTGACATGCTCAAGGTTAGCCATTTCATTACTCGTAATTCTTGGGATATAGCTCATTTAGGTTCCTATTTACCCAATGTGATCGTTAACAAAATCCTCAATATTAATCCAACATCCAACAGTGATCAAATCTTGTTTAACAATTCCTCCTCTTGAGATTTTGTTTTAAGGATGTGTGGCATGCTATTACATTTAAAAGTCAAGATTCTTCGCTTTGTCTATGATCCGAGTAATTCTATCCCTTCCTTATTTTCAGTTCTTTCTTGGTGTATCCTTAAACACTACATTCTTGTGGATGCCATTCTCACGAAAGAAGGTTTTCATCTTCCATCCAAATGTCAATGTTGCTTCCATATTGTGGATCATGTGTTAATGGCCCCATTCTTTTAAGTAAATGTATGATAGTATGTTTAATACTTTTCTATTTGATGGATCCCTTTCTACATTGCCTTTCAAATAATTTTCTATCCTCTTCCTCGAAAGGACATATCAAATGTGTTCCTTTACTATGGTATATCGGTGGGAAAGAAATGATGCTAAACATATATTCCTATGAACTTTCACCATGTTATTGCTAGAACCAAATGTAAAATTACCTCCTTTTATAAAGCTAACCTTCTTCCTCCTTAGCTTCAAAGGTGTCAAGCATCGGCCCCTTGTTTTGGGATTTCCCTCTCGTCTTAGAGGTTGATTTTATTTGTAAGACTATTTATTGGATAAAGCCCAATTATCATGTCATTAAGGTTAATCTGATGATCTGCTAATGGGCTTTATGGTTGTGGGGTATTTTAAGAGACTTTAAAGATAAGATGATTCTGCATTTATTCCTTTATGACCCTATTTTGTTCTTTTTTGCTGAACTTTATGGTTTGCATTATGGTATATCGTTATGTATTCATAAAGGATTTAAAAAATATGGTTTGAAATTGATGCTCTCCTCCTTTTGAATTTATTAAAGTCGAGCTCATGGCAATGCTAAAGTTTACTATTTTCTTAGGATACTCTCTTTCTAGTAGAGCTTATAGAGTTTTCAATAAAAGAAAAATGAATGTAGAAGAATCAATACATGTTATTTTTTGATGAAAATTTAATTGATCCCATTAGAAATGAAGTGATTGATGAAGAGATTGATAATTTTAAGAAAATATCTTTAGAAGATAATGTGGATGATTAATTGCCTAAAGAATGGAAATATAATAAAATTATCCAAAGGAACTAATTATAGGAGATCCTTCAAAAGGAGTTATGACTAGAAGACATAATAGAGATGTTGTACATCATTCAAGATTTTTATCTAAGGTGAACCTATAAATTTAGAAGAAGCATGAAAAGATAATTTTGGATTATTACTATGGAAGACAAGTTGAATCAATTTGTAAGAAATGATGTTTGGGAATTAGTCCCAAGACCCCAAGATCAAAATGTCATTGGAACAAAATGAGTCTTTAGGAATAAGCTAGATGATTAAGGTTGTATTGTTAGAAATAAAGCTAGGTTAGTAGCACAAGGGTACACACAAGTTGATGGTATAGATTTTGAAGAATCTTTTTTGCACAGTGATAGAAGCTATTAGGTTACTCCTTGCTTATCCTTATTTTAGGGATTTTAAACTTTTTCAAATGGATGCTAAGAGTGTATATTCGAATGGATTTATTGACCAAGATGTATTTGTAGAGCAACCACCTAGATTTGAGAGCCTTGATTGTCCAAATCATGTGTATAAATTAAAGAAAGGCTTATATGGTTTAAAACAAGCTCCTCATGCTTGGTATGAAGGTTAAGTAACTTTTGATAGATCATGGATTTAGAAAGGGTAGAGTGGATACCACCTTATTCCTTAAGAGCATAGATGATGATTTAATTGTGGTACAAGTGTATGTAGATGATATATTATTTGGAAGTATAAATGAATCTTTGTGCCATTAGTTCTCATCTTTGATGTCTAAAGAGTTTGAAATGAGTATGATGGGAGAACTTAATTTTTTCTTAGTTTTTCAAGTGAAGCAATAAGAAAATGGTGCATTCATCTGTCAAACTAAGTACACAAATGAATTGCTTGAGAGGTTTGACATGAAAAAATTAAATCTAGTAAAACTCTTATGAGCCCATCTACAAAATTAGATTTAGATGAATTAGGAAAATCTATTGATCAAAAACTTTATAGGAGTATGATAGGTTCACTTTTATACCTTGCTACTAGTAGGCCGATATTATGTTTGTTGTTTGTTTGTGTGCTCTTTTAGGCCAACCGAAAGAATCTCATTTAATAGCGGTCAAGCAAATATTTCGATTTGATAGGCACTACTAGGTTAGGTTTATGGTATCCTAAAAATTCTTTATCATGTTATTTAGTTGCTTATTCGATGCTGATTTTATGGATGTAAAGTAGATAGAAAAAGCACATTAGGCACATGTCATTTTTTAGGATTATCACTTGTGTCTTGGTTGTCTAGAAAATAAAATTAAGATTTATCCACTTCGGTGACTACATAAGCAGAGCATTTTCTGAGGTCTTTTGGTTAAAGCAATAATTAAAAGATTTTGGTATTAAGCAAGATCACATTCTAGTTAAGTGTGACAATACTAGTGCTATTAGTTTGACCAAAATCCTATCCAGACTATGAACCAAGCATATAGAAATTAGACATCATTTTATTAGAGATCATGTTTTGAAAGGTGATGTTAATATTAATTTCAATAGTACCGATTTATAAATTGATATTTTACAAAACCATTACCAAGAACGTTTCTATGCTTTAAGATGCATGCTTGGAATGTTAGATCCTAATATTTAAAATTATATGTAGTTTATTCTCACTTTTGATGTCAAAAAGGGGCAAAAGAGTAAAATATTGGTTAGTATTAAGTTTATTTCATACATACGTTTAGGGGAGCAACATTATTCATCTCTTGTGTATAAAATTTTTTTTAGAAGAGAATTTTTTTAAAAAACTTTGATGAAAGGTCAATTTGCACCTTCATCAAAATCAATACCCAACATTAGTTTATCATCATCAAAAGGGGAGATTGTTTGCTTGATGAGCCTCATGTTCAATCGATCAATTTTGATGATAACAAATGAATGCTTGGATGTTCTAATGAATGTTTTTATGTGTTTTAGATATATTAATTGCTAATTACATATCCAATACATCTCACAATATGTTTGAAGAAATTGCAAGAATAGAAGAATGAAAGATAGATCAAAATGGATAATGTGAAGCTCAAGATATAATATTTTAAGTTATATGCATTTATAACTATCTTAGAAATTCATATGAGTTCATTAGCATGAATCAATTTGCTCACAACTTAACATATTATTTTAATGAGGTTAATTTATATAAATCTCTATCTAAATAACATTCAATTATATGTTTCATACATAGCATTTGAATTGTCAAAATAATAAATGATAATAAATTATGACATTGTGTAATTATTTTATTTACTTAATATAATTAAGTATTTTAATTTAATTTGAAGGTTATATGATAACTAACATATGTATGATTATATATAAATTATATCATAATATTTAAATGTCATATTTCAAAATTAACAAAAATATATGAAATTTTGTATTTTAGCCAAACTCATTTTATAATCAAGGAATTTACATCTCATTTCATCTCCAACGGATTCCTTGGATTTTTTTCCTTTAATTTGATAGGTTACATGACCCATATTTGATTAAAATTGAATTTATTATGACTTTTCAAACATTAGATTTTATTAATGAATGAATGCTACATGCTTTGAATATATTAAGAGTCATATTTGATTATTTTTGACTTGCCCATGTAAATAGCAATTTTGGCTGCTTTAATTTAATATTTATTTAATATAAATTATATTTTTTTGAATATTAAATTATTATATAATTGATGTTAGAATAATATATTTTTTTGAAATAATTTAAAATGACCTTCTGTCTATAAATAGCCCTTATTCTCTTCATGAATGTATTCTTCATTCAAATTCAAAATACCTCTAGCAAATCTAAGATAAGATTTTCTAGATTTTCCTTCCAAGTGTTCTCAAAATATTGCAAGTTCAAATCCTTGGTTTGGAAGCTTCAACATATTCAACTAAGCAACCTTTCTCAAATTACTTGAGTTTGTTTTCTTGATCTTAATTCCTTTTAGTTGTTCGTACTATTTCACCATATATATTTATTTTTCAATTTATACTCTTTGGTGGATTAGTCTTTGGACATCAAAGTCTAAATTTTTCACATCACAAGTTTCTTATCATTTTTTTGTAAAACTCTTGTTATAGTTTCTAAAATTTATTTCAACTTGTTAAAATTTTTATCTTCCTACAAATTTCTTTTGGTTTTAAAATATTTCTTCATTAGTCTTATTTGAAAGATCATTTATTCATAGATCTATTTTAAAAGTATATTTTAAGCATTTTAAATTAATTTATTGTGCTGAAATTATTTTCATATTTACTAGATCTCTAATTAAAACCTTTCCTAGATCTATCATATACAAATTTTATTTAAGTATTTTGAGATTATTTACATTAATTGAAAGCACCTTTTTTGTTAAAATATAATAAATTATTCCTTTCTAAATTTATTTTATTGTGTAAAAGAATATTATGAATATATTTTGAAATCATTTTTATATTAGTCTACAAATTATAATAACATAAACATCTTAGTAAGATTACTTTAAGCTATTTATTTTATTATTTCTTATCATATTAAGTGAGCATTTTATCTTGCCAAATTTTTAAGTTGTAAAGTGATCATTTATAAGTAGTGAGATCATTTTTTTATTGGATAGCTTGCTATATTTGTGAGAGATTTATTTTATCAAAATTTATTATTTTATATTTTTCTTTTCGAGTTGTAAAATTTATATTGGGATTGTACTCAACTCTTTGTAGGAGAGTACATATTGTTGGGGTTGTACTTGCCCCATTATAGGAGAGACTATTTGTAAGCTAATTTGCATTTAGTTGATTCCTAGGGTGTGGGTGGGCGTAGTGTTGGTTGGTGAACCGTAAAATTGTGTGTCTATTATCTCTCTTTACTTTACTATTTTTTTATTTTGTTGCATTAAGAATTGTATCTTGTCATTATAAAATCAAAATTAATTTTCTACTAAAACATAAAATTTAATATTTAACTTTAAAATTTTTAATATCACTCAATTCACTCTCTTGGGTGATATAGTGACTCACATAAATCACCCCAGGTCTACAAGATTTTCTTAGATGATGCAACCCATGGTCAGACAAGGATCTTTCAATCGTTCAAGGAGCTCATAATCTTTTGAAGTGAAGGAGATTTGAAGATGTTGCAAATCTTGATCACCGTTGAAGCGTACCAAAGATGACTAAATCAGCATTTATGGTGTAGATTCACCTTCCACTATTATACCATCTTTGCATAACTCAAAACTTTTGAATATTTTAGAATAATGCTCTCATTTTTACCCTCTCATAGAAATTTTTTGGTACTAAAGAAAATAAGGAGGAAGTCATTGCTTGAAAGAAGCTATAGTGCAGGACCATTTCATACTTCTCAATATGGGTGATGTTCTTGATGTAGCTCTCAACAAACATAGATATAACCCATCTCTATATTAAAAAAAGGAATTAATGATATACATGGATATATAATTTAAATAATAATAATAATAAGAATAATAATAAGTAGGTGAAAGTATTTACTAAAGGAGAATGGATAGTTGCCAAGAGGCTTAGCATGATTCCTTCTCGAGGCTTGTGAAAGAGTAGTTCTTGAGCGATTAAAATAATAGTAACCGAAAGGGATGCCCCATGTGGAGAAATTTGGTAAGTTCCATCGTCTTGTTTGAACAATCATTGTGCAAGGAAGCTTCACACCTAAAAGTTCAAATTTAGGAAAGCGAGAATAAGATAGATAATAAATTTTACAGGTGGCCTAAGTAAGTTATATATGTTTGGAGTACAGAAGCATAGTTACGTGCTCCATAGTAATACTCATTATATGTAATGTAGGTGAAAAATCATATGATTTATTTAACCAATTTAAATTAAGCAAATTAAGCAATCTAATGGATTCAAATAATCATGAAATGAGAGCTAAATTATTATTGAAATAAATGAGATCTTAGAATAATATTTTTTTGTAAGATAATATATTTTCAAAGCTCTTGATATGTCTACATACATTTTGTGGATAATATAAAAAAATGGGTGATCGAAAATACCATCGTTGAAAATCAAAATTGAAAATTTACATAAAATAATTATAAACATATATATATATATATATATATATATATATATATATATTATAATGTGAAAATCTGATGCCGATAACAGTTTGAAGATTTTTTTTTTTATGTATAAAATTTAACTCAAATCTTTGTTTTGAAAAATAATTTTGAGCCAAAATATTCAAATTAAAATTTTGATCAAAGTAAATTATAAAGTGTTCTATGTAATAATTCTAAATTTCTATTTAAGTGTTCTTAAAATAACAGATATTTAAAATTAATTATTATTCAAATAATTACTTCTTAAAATAAATTAATTTTAAAAATAATAATTCTTACTTCTAAAGTAATTAAAAAAAACTTAATCCCTATTTCGAAATAAAAATAAAAATTACTTAATCCCTATTAAAAAAAGCCATCCTTTGAAAAAAAAAATTTATTTCTTTGACCCGTAGATTACTCTATTCATCTTAAATCAGTTTGGCATATTTAATTATATAATATTATCCTTTATATTTAATACATATATAATATGTTATCAAATAAATGAAACTTCATGGAGGAACCAATCTAACATGAAAATTCATTAAAAAATTCTTCAAATAATAATAATATTTATTATTAATATTATTATTATTATCGTGGAAGTCCTCTCAAATATAAAATATATATATATTCATATTAATTTAATATGATTAAAAAAATTAAATTTTTTTTAAAATTTACAATACATGATTTGTACATGCAATCTTCCTTCTTTGTAAAAAAATATTACGTGCGGACTTCATGCATACGTTCCTAACATTTTAAAAGATTTTAAAATTTAGACTCAGTAGATTTTGTGCCCTTCATATATTCAATATATAATTTATTATTAGAAGTATTGAGTTATTAAAATGATGTTTGATGCATATTTAACTTATGATTTAATTATTTAATTTAGAGTACCAGGTACTCGATAGCATACTCATGTAATAAATATGATTTAAAAAATAAGTTTAATTTATTAATTCAAGTCAAATATAATATAAAATAAGTTTAATTTATCATTAAAAAAAACAAACTTTTACATATGTCATATTTTGATTGAATGGAAGAAAATGGATCATAAAGTATGCTGGAAAACAAATTCTAAGTATTTTGAGCATACATGAAATAAATAAAACCTAAAATAAAAGATTCACAGAGAAGACACTAGATTTAGCATGAAAAAAATCCAAGAATTAGAAAAAATTATGGAGCCACACCACCAAGAAATACATTGTGAAAGAAAAAAGTCGGAGAATAATACAAATTACACTTATCTCCGCCTCTCCATACTTTAGTAACTCATACTTCATCGTGCACACAAGAGAAAAATACATTAAGATTATAAAATTGTAGAAAAATTGTCTAAATATGAAATCTCTTGACTTGTATCGCCCGGTCTTTGCGACATGGTGCTTAGGTCTTGGTGTCATTTGTACTAGACTTTTTTTTGCACAAGTTCGAAATGTGGCATTGCTCGGTAGGGTGGCAAAACCTCTTTGTCAATTTTGCATTTTGGTGCCCTCCTAGTGTATTGGCATTGCCTTAGGCGTCGAACCAATGTCAAAGCGTCTCCTCTAATTTTGAAGCTAAGATCTATTGTTCCAATGCTAATGTTGCATCTCCAACGTCAAGGCGCCTCGAGAGATAAAAATCAGGCTCACCATATAACAAGGCTCATGTAACTCTGTATGGAGTCCACATATAATATTTTCTCTTTCAAAGCTAATTCCATGTGCCTTATTTCTTCCAACGTCCATAACATGTGGCACCAAGTTGACCATCTAATCCATAGCTCTACAACCCAATAGTTTGTTTATATTTAATATCTAAAATTTTTATATTTATATAATAGTTATAATAAGGGCACCGTGCCTCCACGACCAACGTATCAATGCCAAAAAATCTCAAAGTGCTGGAATGAAAATCAAAGTTGTAATTAGACTAAATAATAACCTAATATAAGTCGATTCTCGCTTGATAATACATTATGAATAAAAGGCAAATTTATATACTAAGATAAAAATAAAAGACAAAAATAATTTTTAGGAAGACAAATAATTGATTTTATATTTTATATAAAAAAATTATAAAATTCATAAGGAGCGTTGACCCTCCTTAATAATGCCTAGGTCCGCTTGATTGAGTATAATATAATGAACTGCATGTATATTACAGAATTTTCATTAAAATCAAAATTTTGATGGGACAACTTTTTTCCTTCAATAATATAGTGAAGAATAAATTTTGTGTTAAGATATTTTGACAAAAAATTGACAATGATGAATTAAAATTATCAAATTTATTTTGAGATAAATAATATTAATTATTGATATATTATTTTTATCTCAATATAAGTTTACATTTTTATATTAGAGTTATTACTTACGTTCAAATATGAAGATTTGAGAAAAAAATTAAAATATGAAGATGATTATTTTTTAAAATTTAACAACTATTTATTTTCTTTTCTTAGATTTAAGATGACTTTTTTTATTACTACGATAAATTTTAAAATTAAATTAGTATCTATTCATTTATTTTATTTTTACCTCTTTATAAAAGTCAAAGGAGCATAGGTGCAAAGGAATTTCTTGGCGTTTTTTACGTTAGGATTAAATAAATAATTAATTAAAATTAAAATAATAATAATAAAAGGGATCCCGAATGGCCTCTAAATTTATATGAAAAGCATTCAAGGGCTTCTAAGATTTCTTGTGCTAAATAAAGATCGATAAAGTTAATTTTATGAAAATTGTTCAATTAAATTTTATATTGGTATACATTGTGATGAAGGGTTTATTTGGAGCAGCTATTGCTATATTAGAAGTTCTAGTGAAGCTGTAGAATAAGTTGATTTATGAAGAAGTTCTTTGTGGGTGTCTAAATTTTTTTATTTTATAAAAGTCAAATCGCAGTTTTAGCCGCTTTCATAAGTAACTAAGTCGTTAGAAAACTCAACTTTCATATCGTAGATTCTTCAAAACAATATCAAAATATAGGTTAAATGTAGTTCCCAAGGTGGCACATTTCAGACTTAAATTTGATCTAAATTTTAATATATGGATAAATCTTTTATTTGATTACATGGGTCACAACAATTTGATTGGAATGTGTAATAGTATTCTAAAATATATGAATTGTTATGTAATTGTATGAAAGTATCAATTAATAAAAATATATATATATATATATATATATATATATATATATATATATATATATATATATATATATATATATCACCCTTCTCATTCAAGGATCACCTCATTAGATTAGTAAAATCATATTATTAAATAAGAGATATCAAACCCTTAAGAGATGATCGATATTTCTCATTTTAAATCTTCATTTTGCGATGGTAATTGTTTATTGGAGGTTATTTTCTCCATCCCTTACCACATATTTATGTATGGGGAACAATAAGATATTATTAGTATTTTTTTTGTTGAACAAATCCTCTTATAATGCATTTTGTTTAAGAGAAACATAGATAAAAAGGCATTATAAGAATAAACCATATTTCATTAGTGCTTACATTAACTTTTAGATTGTAGTGATACTTCTAAGTGAGAGATGGCTGCAACTAAATTCTTATTTGTGTAAGCACCTTAGTGGTTGAGAGCTAAAGCTATCAATCAGGTAGTGTTGAGTTCAAATTCTTGTATGTGTTGTTTGTGTGATGAGTTTGAGATAAAATTTGCTCAAATGTCACAAAAAAAAAAAAAAGATTCTTAGCTACTTTTATATAATAATTTTTTGATCATTTGATGCTTTTAATTTTTTATTTATTATTTTTCTTTAGAACTAAAGTTTTCTACTTTTGTATTTTTATTCTTAGTTATAAAAAATTCTTGTTTAGCTTTAAAATAACTTAGTGTGTCTATGTGCATATATATATATATCATTTTCATAAAATTTTATTTTTATTCTTTTTTATAGAATTTATTTATGTCAAGGTCTTGTGGATGATGTGCCTCGAAAACCTAATGATTATCTTTAGAGTACATCCATGGCATCAAGTGTTTGGAATTCATATTTATGATTGTCACCTAATTTGATGTATGTATTATGAATGTAAAATTGTTATTTCTTATTTGTGATAATGTTAATTTATTTGCACTAAAATGTGATTAATATCAAACAATATTAATAGTATAATCGGTCAAAATTTTAAAAATAATGGATTGGGCAATGCATTTTTATATACTTTTTTTAAATTATATGAGATAGCTTTAAACATTTATGTTTATGGTATGTCCCATATAAGGTATTCTATTATATTTCATCGATGCATGAAGCGACCTTACATGGAATATCTAAAACATCACCATGATGAAGAATTACTAATCCTCCTAACAATAGCAAGCCATAGAATCATTTTGATGATGTGCATTTTCCTTTTTTTTTTTTAAGAAAATCATATAATTTGAATATGCATGAGTAGTTGTTAACATAAACAACATCAAAATTATAGATATTGACATGGGTGAGAGACAAGTTCAGTTACTACTTAAATTGAGATTGAGTTGGTCATAATCATTAAAACTTAACTAAATTAGTACTTAACCAAATTAATATCCTTTGCTTAATCTTCTAGCTCTTTCTAGAGATGATCCAAGCTATCTCTCCTTTCCAAATTTTAGTTTAATTCAAATTCTTAATTTATTCATAAATTTAATTCTAATGTAGCTTATATAAAAATCATATTCAACCCTTAACCAAAGTTAACTAGAATTTGGACTAAAATGATCATAGGATTTAAATGTGATTTAAACTCATTTAAAGAGATTTTAATCATTTATATTCAAATCAAATTTAATTCATATTGATAAGTTTAACCTTAGCAAACCTTTGGGTAGACCTAACTTAATTAGTTTAAGTGGATTCGATTGTGGTATAAGCATTCAATTTTTTTCATCGTGATTAAAATATTTGTCTAAATACTTTAATTGATTAATAGATCTCTAGAGTCTAACTTAGGGGCTAGATTTAACTTTGATCAACCTAGTCAAAATTAACCCCAAATTTAATTAGTTATTTTGACCCAATAAACAAAACACTTGGTGAAACCTATTTTAAAGCATTAAACCATCAAACTTCTTATGTTCTAACCATAATTAATGAGGATTAAATTAAACTAAGATCCCCTAGGCTAAATAGGTCATTAATAACTATGTTCAAAAAACAATCATGGCCTACCATATAAATAGGTCATTATTATTATTTATCTAATATAGCCAAATAATATATTGGTGAAGCTTTATTAGACTTTTGAACTAATTTAACTTAAAATAGACCTATTTAACAAGATCAAAGTCAAATTGGCCATATTGATTAAACATAAGACCTCAAATAAATTTCAATAGGTTAAACATATCTCACTTAACACTAATTAGCTCTAAATTAATTATTGGAAGAACCTACCACCACTTAAAATTTCTTTATCTAATAAGTTTGGTAAAATTAGCTTTTGATTTTCTATGAGAAAATTTGTCAAAAATTCTAATAGTAATTTATGTCAAAATTACCCAAATTTAATTAGTTATTTTGAGTCAATGAATCAAATCAATTTGTGAAACCTATGTTAAAGGATTAAACCATCAAACTTCATATGTTCTAACCATAATTAATAATTAGATTAAACTAAGATCCCCTAGGCTAAATAGGTCATTAATAATTATGTTCAAAAATAATCATGGCCTACCATATTAATAGGTCATTATTATTTATCAATGATTAATATAGCCAAATAATATCTTGGTGAAGCATTATTAGACTTTTGAACTAATTTAACTTAAAATAGACCTATTTAACCCTATAAGATCAAAGCTGTCAAATTGGCCATATTGATTAAACATAAGACCTCAAATAAATTTCAATAGGTTAAACATATCTCACTTAACACTAATTAGCTCTAAATTAATTATCAAAAGAACCTAGCACCACTTAAAATCTCATTACCTAATTAGTTTGGTGGCCAAAAAAAAAGCTTTTCATTTTGAGAAAATTTGTCAAAAATTCTAATGGTAATTTATCTATCGAAATATAACATTTTTTTTACTTAAATGTTTAAAATGTTACTAAAAAACTAAAAAGTAAAATAAAAGGGCCTTTTAACTATAATTTTTTTAAATAATTAAAGAAGATATGCATTGTAATATTTGATTTAAATATTACTTCATAGATTAAAAATAAAAATTATAGTTAAATATTTTTCAATATTATAGCATTGCATGTAGGGATGTGTACATCCATAGATTCCATATTAAAGATTTTAAATGTGGGCTCACATATGAATTTAATTATACATTATGCATTATCTTTTTTTAAGCCTATTAATTTTGTGATCAAATAAAGATTAATTAATTTTAGGCTTTTGAGAAATCTTATTAATTTTATATGGAATTATCATGTGTAGACGTTTATTTTATTTTAATGATGAGTCAAATAAAGTAAAATGCACTCAAGTATAAATAGGGTCATGGTTCCCATTCTAAAGGGTGAAGTTCTCATTTTACTCATATCTCATCTTGAGTGAAAAGAAGTCTCTCTCTCTCTCTCTCTCTCTCTCTCTCAAGAACACCCTTTTAGAAGTGGAAGGCCAAAATCCGCATTAGCTCTTCCATGGATTCATGAACGCCTTAGATTAAATTTTCTTGATGATTTGACATGAGATCCGAACTAGATAAATTTATTTTTTTATCTTTATATGTTTCCAACAAGTGGTATCGAGTAGTTATCATGTTGAATTGAAAATGATTTTTCTTCTTCATCTTTTGTATTGATTATTTAAAAATTTTAGATCAAAGTACATGATTCAAAATTTCAAGCAAATAATTTGGTCATTTGCATGAAGTATCGATATTTTTAGATGGCTTTTCTATTATTGATTTTGAGTAAAATAATATAGCTAAATTTGCTTTATACTTTGATCACAATTTTAATTTTATTATGTGATCATATATTTATTCTTGTCATTGTGATCTTAATATAAAAGGTATATAAAGTGTTTATAATATGAAACGATATTCAATATTTAAAAAAAAAATATGAAACTTTTTTGACCACCGTTTATAATATGAACCGATATTTCAGATTTAAAGAAAAAAGGAAAAAAAAGAATATGATACATTTTTCTGCTGGTATATATATAAATATATATCGTTAGTATAAATGTTATAATTATTTCATTTAATTGGTTTCATCCATTTCGCCTTAGGGGTATATATATAAATATATAAATTAGTATAAATGTTATTTTTATTCCATTTAATTCAATTTCATCCGTTTCTCCTTACTACTTTGCAGTTACTTATTACATTTATTTATTTTTAACATTTTATATTATAATTTATATATGAAATTATTTGCTATAGCATTATTTATAATGTTTCATATTCATTTCAAATTTTAAATTCATCTTTGTTAATCTGAAATATTTTACATTTAATTACTTTATACAATTAATTCACGTTATAAACTTTTATATTCATTCATGTTTATAACATTTCATATTCATTTCAGATTTTAAATCTATCTTTGTTAATCTGAAATATTTTACATTTAATTGCTTTCTGAAATTAATTTTAAAAGGAATATTTATTAAGTAAATGTAATAATTACACTTATTGTTTAATATTTCTAAAGTTTTTCTATTTCAAAATTTTTTTATAATATTAAATATTTATGTATAAATATTCTAATTTAAATTTTATAGATATTTATTGCTTTAGCATTCGTAAATAATTCATAATTCACTAATACATAATGGATTAGATTTCTATTGTGAAATCTAGAATGCTCATTTGTTTTATTAATTATGACATTATGCATTCTTTTCTTTCCTCTAATACACATAGTATCTAACATTTGTTTGCTATTTTGACTTTAAGTTAGCTAATATTTATATTATTATTATTTTTAAATATTTCAAGTTTGTATCAATTGAAGTAATTGTTGGAATAATATAGTTGATATTTGTTATTTCAAAATTAATTTAAATTGAAATATTATGTCACCAAAGTGACCTCTATTATATCATTTTTTTATTTTTGAAATATATGAATATTACATATGAATTATATTTTAATCTATGAAAAATAATCGGTAGGAAGATTATTTTTTTGGCAGATTTTTGCAAGAACAAATATGTGATGAATTTATATTAATCATGCATAAGATATGTTGATCCAAAGATAGGCATATTGTTGGTAAAATTTATTACCATATTTGTTGACTATAATTTTGAGTACCATTTACAAATTATTGTTTATGTCCAAAGACTAAATTGCAATGTTGTGTTAGGTATTTCATATGTGCATATTTTATTAAATATTTTATTTCAAGCATATATTTTGTTTACATTATATATGAAATGACAATGTTGTTAAGCGTGAGTATTATTTTGTTCTTTTCAATTAATGTTTCTTCCATATCTATCAATTTGAATAACATTATTGCTCAACGACATAACTTTAAGAAATGGAAAGAGCATATGATCATTATTCTTGAGTGTATGGATCTTGACTATGCGATCGGTGAGTCGCCTTATTGAAAGTAGTATTGAATAAAGGGCTAACTTTGGAAAGTTGGAGCGTTCTAACCGCGTGAGTCTTATCATCATGGAGCATTCCATTTGAAACTATAAGAGGTGCAATGCTTGAAGAGGAATGTGCTAAAAAAATTTTAAGCCAAATAGCGGACCCTTGTTAGCTCTCAAAAGGTCGAAGTGAGTACTATTTTTGTGAACTCATTTCAATGCAGTGTAAAGGCAATGGAAATATAAGTACATTATGGAGATGTCTAATTTTTTCACTAGGCGAGAGCACTAAAATTATAGATATCGATGACATTTTGTACACTTAATTTTGATCACTTTTTTGCACAAGTTAATCCTTTTAAGATAAGTTATAATACTCAAAAGCAAAATGAACTCTTAATGAGCTCATTCCTCAATATGTGCAAGAGGAAGAGATTGAAACATGATGATAAAATAGAAATTGCTCACTCATGCATTATAGGTGCGATCCCCTCGGCAACTCGCCCAAATCCTTCAATGGCTTCTAAATCTTTCAAGGATGTGCTTACGGGTAAGGCAAAGAATCCCGATGAGTCTTTCAATTTGTTTCTACATCCTTCGGGTGTACCCAATCATGTGTTATTCAATGGTTGAAAAGCATCTTTTGAATTTGCTTTGGTTGGTAAATTTGCTCTGGCGTCCTTCTATGGAAAATATCCAGTCTTTCTTCATAATCTAAAATTATCGAGTTTTTTGGTGGGACGATTGATTCACGGCATGTATTGATTCAACTGTCAATGATTTGGATTATTCCGTGTTTTGCAAGGCGATCATATTTTTTTTAGTTGCCATATGTGGTTATTGAAATGGACTCCTTTTTCGACATTAAGGAGGAATCTCCTATTCCAGTTTGGTTGTCTATTCCTGTGCATTTCTTTAATCCCGAAGTTTCTATGTGGTTGGTCTTGTCGGCCCCTCAGTTGGATCAAACAACGCTTCTATACTTGTGGAATTGGATATAACTAAAAAATATCCAAGAAAATCTAGTTAGGGGAAAAATTTGGCTATTTATAAAAAAGTTTGAAAACTTTCGTATTTTGATCCCATTGTAAAATTCATGTGCATGGATTTCATTGTTTGTAGCTCATCCATTTAAAAAAATCATGTGCTATCCAAAGCTCCATCCATTAAGGCCACTTTGAATGAACTACAAAATGATATGACTACTAATACAACCGCCCAATATGATAGAAATGATCCCCGGTTCAAAGCCACCAACCCAAATCTAAGATGGATACGGTTGAGCATTTGGTTAGCTCACTATTAAGGAACAGCTCTCATGTTGGAATCCATTCTCAAAATAATAATATTGACATTAATGCCTCTAATAGCAGCTGGCTCCCCTAGTTCGATTCCCTCACTAATGTATATCCCTTACATCTCCATTAGCTAAAGGTCAAATGAATACTATTGTAGGAATGGAGGATTTGATTTAGAGATAACTTCTACTCTTGATTTAGGTATTTGTGTTTTGCTAATTCTAATCCTCTTGTGCTTCCTCTTCCTGTCCAAAACCTAAGTTACATGGTCATCAACTTGAATTGGAAGAAGGAGAAATGACTTTTAACCTCCAGCTTCAGTAATAAACACTTAGCGAACACTCACTATTTGATGGTGAGGTTGTAGGTATGGCCAATGACTTCCATACATTTATAAAAGAGAAACAAACCATCTAAATCTAAATTTCCTAACTTTGCGGTAACTAGATCCCACTCACCCAAAGTAAATGGTCTTTTCTTGATCTAGAATGTGAGAGGATAGGTTCCTCTCTATTCATAATAGACTCACAACATAGTTAGCATAACATTTCTTTCGGTAATCTTGGAACCCTTTATCCTTCCTTCTAGCATTCATTTGCTGCGAATGATGTTTGATAGTGTTTTTTACTAACTCAAGTAATAAAATTTGGATCTTTTGGAAAAATCCTTTTGTTCTTCATATTATCTAGGATCTTCACGGTAGTGAATGTTAAAATCACTTTTGCCAATTGGTGATATTTTGGATCTTTTGTTTATGCTTCTTGTAATAGGTATGGTAGAAGGACCACAGAGGAAGATCTAGTTAATTTCCCATCCCTCGTTAGTGCTCGTTCGTGGGTGGGGATTTTAACACTATATCTTCCTCTTGACGAGTTGGTGGAAATACTCTAACCTATTCTCCATGGAGGACTTTAATATTATGATTACGGATTATCCGTTACGATCTAGGTTTTATAGGCTCTCAATTCACCGGAATAATCATAGACTTTGAGACTAGATAAGATTGCTTAATGATCTATGGAACAATTCCTTTTGATTACTTACTGAACACCTCGGTAGAACCTTATTGATCATTCCCCTTTGCTAATCTCTAAGGTGTTACGAAATCCCCTTTATTCCTTTCCGTTTCAAAATATGTGGATTATGGATGATAGATTTTTTCGAGGTGGTTGCTACTAATTAGGGAGATCCTCTTTATCCGGATTCTATTATTGGGATGAAGAGATTATGGCTTAAATTAAAAGGCTTAAATAATTCCCTAAATGGTTGAACAAAAGCCTTCAAAATATATAGAACAAGAAGTCATAGCTTTAGAAGAAGGCTGTAGTGATACCTCCAAAATATCTTATTAAACCAAGCCAAAGATAGGTTAACTTGCTATCAAGACATAGAGAAAACCTTTGGTGGCAAAAGGCTTCCGTAAAAAAGATATCGGGGAGATAGAATACCAAATATTTTCATGTTATGTTCAAAAGAAAAAAGGGCCTAATTTCATCAAAATTTCTTTGTTTTGGGTCATTAGTTGTAAGGGCACCTTGTTACCAATGGGAATAGTAGTAGGCATATTTTCTAAGTTCCCAAAACCAACTGTGTCATCAATGTCATTGTTCAACACCTAATTAGCCTCCATTGGTTCTAGGTAAAGTGATTTTGTGGAGGATGATTATGTTGGTTAGCTTTTGGCACATATGTCACTTTAGTTGGTTGTTCCTTAGTCACCAAATAGTAGGAATAGGAAGATTACTTTTTTTAGATGTGGATGTAAGATAAAACAATGTGTTCATGCCCATGAATTTTGCGATGTGTAGAAGAGGGAAAGTTTTCAAATGCAACCTTTTGATTATAACCCATTTTTTAGATCCAATCTAGATTTCTTTTGGATGTTTTTAGTTATATCAACTTCAACAAGTATCCGAGCTTCTAGGGCGGGATCTTCTGTGAGATCAATTTGATGAGGTCAAAGATAGCCCCCACAACAAACAAAACGTGTGTGTATCGCATATTGGCAAAGCGAGCCAAATAGGTTGGTGATTCCTCTTTAATATCAAAACTAGGTGTCCACTTAAGAATTAGCATTTGGCGGTTAAAATGAAATAAGAAACGTGCAAAACTCTTGAATAATCCAAATCATTTGATAATTGGATTAGCACATGCCTGGATCGATCAATCCCAGAAAAGTGCGTGAGCTTGGACTATGAAAAAAGCGGATATTTTCTAAATTGGCGTTTCAAGTTGAATTTACCCAACGAATTCAAATGGTTTAGCAAGAATTTCAACATCGAATCGAACACATTATTGCGGTCATACCACGAAATCGATGTAGACATTAGTTTACAAGCGTAGGGGAACGGATTAACCAGAGAGCATCCTTGAAAGATTTAACGTAGGTAAGGATCTTGACCGAGCATACCGGTGCGTTTGTCTAAGCAAAAAAGCCATTTCGCCATCCAGAAGAGAGGTTTACATTACCAACTAGAGCGGGGAGATCGATGCCAAATCGTGAAGAACAACGGTTGATTGCGGTGGAAGCAAGGAAAACAGAAGCCAGGAGCAGCTAGGTTTAGGAGCGCGTCGCTGCAACTTCAATTGTATGACACATTAGCTCTTTCATGGATTCATGACGCTTAGATTAAATTTTATTTATGATTTGACATGAGATCCGAACTAGATAAATTTATTTTTTTTATCTTTATATGTTTCCAACAAGTAGTATCGAGTAGTTATCATGTTGAATCGGAAATGATTTTTCTTCTTCATCTTTTGTATTGATTATTTAGAAATTTTAGATCAAAGTACATGATTCAAAATTTTCAAGCAAATAATTTGGTCATTTGCATGAAGTATCGATATTTTTAGATGGCTTTTCTATTATTGATTTTGAGTAAAATAATATAGCTAAATTTGCTTTATACTTTGATCACGCTTTTAATTTTATGTGATCGACATATTTATTCTTGTCATTGTGATCTTAATATAAAAAAAGGTATATAAAGTGTTTATAATATGAAACGATATTTCATATTTAAAAAAAAAAATATGAAACATTTTTTTTGACCACCGTTTATAATATGAACCGATATTTCAGATTTAAAGAAAAAAGGAAAAAAAAGAATATGATACATTTTTCTACAACGGTATATATATAAATATATATCAGTTAGTATAAATGTTATAATTATTTCATTTAATTGGTTTCATCCATTTGCTTAGGGTATATATATAAATATATATAAATTAGTATAAATGTTATTTTTATTCCATTTAATTCAATTTCATCCGTTTCTCCTTACTACTTTGCTTACTTATTACATTTATTTATTTTTAACATTTTATATTATAATTTATATATGAAATTATTTGCTATAGCATTATTTATAATGTTTCATATTCATTTCAAATTTTAAATTCATCTTTGTTAATCTGAAATATTTTACATTTAATTACTTTATACAATTAATTCACGTTATAAACTTTTTATATTCATTCATGTTTATAACATTTCATATTCATTTCAGATTTTAAATCTATCTTTGTTAATCTGAAATATTTTACATTTAATTGCTTTCTGAAATTAATTTTAAAAGGAATATTTATTAAGTAAATGTAATAATTACACTTATTGTTTAATATTTCTAAAGGTTTTCTATTTCAAAATTTTTTTATAATATTAAATATTTATGTATAAATATTCTAATTTAAATTTTATAGATATTTATTGCTTTGGCATTGGTAAATAATTCATAATTCACTAATACATAATGGATTAGATTTCTATTGTGAAATCTAGAATGCTCATTTGTTTTATTAATTATGACATTATGCATTCTTTTCTTTTCCTCTAATACACATAGTATCTAACATATGTTTGCTATTTTGACTTTAACGTTAGCTAATATTTATATTGTTATTATTTTTAAATATTTCAAGTTCAGATCAATTGAAGTAATTGTTGGAATAATATAGTTGATATTTGTTATTTCAAAATTAATTTAAATTGAAATATTATGTCACCAAAGTGACCTCGATTATATCATTTTTTTTATTTTTGAAATATATGAATATTACATATGAATTATATTTTAATCTATCCGAAAATAATCGGCCCAAAGGAAGATTATTTTTTGGCCGATTTTGTAACAAATATGTGATGAATTTATATTAATCATGCATACAATATGTTGAGATAGGCATAATGTTGGTAAAATTTATTATCATATTTGTTGACTATAATTTTAGAGTACAATTTACAAATTATTGTTTATGTCCAAAGACTAAATTGTAATGTTGTTTTAGGTATTTCATATGTGCATATTTTATTAAATATTTTATTTCAAGCATATATTTTGTTTACATTATATATGCACAAGAAAATGACAATGTTAACTGTGAGTATTATTTTTGTTCTCTTCAATTAATGTTTCTTCCATATCTATCAATTTGAATAACATTAAAGTGCTTGGCACTTTAAGAGAAAGAGCATATGATCATTGTTCTTGAGTGTATGGATCTTGACTATGCGATTGATTTGAGCGTCCTCCCCTTATGAAAGTAGTATTGAAGGGCTAACTTTGAAAAGTGCATTCTAAGCGTGAGTCTTATGATCATGGAGCATTCCATTTTAGAAACTATAAGAGGTGCAATGCTTGAAGAATGTGCTAAAAAAATTTTAAGCCAAATAGACCGTTTAGTTAGTTCTCAAAAGGTCGTGAGTACTATTCTTAGTAACTCATTTCAATGCGATATAAAGGCAATGGAAATATAAGGGAGTACATTATGGAGATGTCTAATTTTTCACTAGGCGAGAACTAAAATTATAGATATCGATGACATTTTTGTACACTTAATTTTGCTCACTTTTTCTACACAAGTTAATCCTTTTAAGATAAGTTATAATACTCAAAAATGAACTCTTAATGAGCTCATTGCTCAATATGTGCAAGAGGAAGAGAGATTGAAACATGAGAAAATAGAAATTGCTCACTCTGTGCGGCAATTATAGATCGATCCCCTCGGCAACTCGGCCCAAATCCTTCAATGGCTTCTAAATCTTTCAAGGATGTGCTTGCGGGTAAGGCAAAGAATCGATGAGTCTTTGAATTTGTTTCTACGTCCGGTGTACCGCGATCATGTGTTCGGATTCAATGGTTGAAAAGCATGCTAAACCTTTTGAATTTGCTTTGGTTGGTAAATTTGCTCTGCGGCGTCCTTATGGAAAATATCCAGCCTTTCTTCATAATAATTATCAAGAGTTTTTTGGTGGGTCCGATTGATTCCGCGGATGTATTGATTCAACGTCTAATGATTTGAATTATTCCGGTGTTTTTGCAAGGATCATATTTTTTTTTTTAGTTGCCATATGCGGTTATTGAAATGGACTCCTTTTTTGACATTAGCAGAATCTCCAATCATTCCGGTTTGGTTGTCTATTCTAACCTTCGTGTGCATTTCTTTAATCCCGAGTTTCTCTATGTTGTGGTTGGTGCATTGATCGGCCCCTCCAGTTGGATCAAGCAACTTACGCTCGGATACTTATGGAATTGGATATAACTAAAAATATCCTAAGAAAATTTGGTTAGAGTAGAAAATTTTGGCTATTTATGAAAAGTAGAGTTTGAAAACTTTCATGTATTTTGATCCCATTGTAAAATTCATGTGCATGGATTTCTTGATTGTTTTGTAGCTCATCCGCATTTAAAGAAAAATCATGTGCTATCCAAAGCTCCATACATTAAGGCCACTTTTGGTGAACCACAAAATGATATGACTACTACAACACCTTCCAATATTTGATAGAAATGATCCCCGGTTCAAAGCCACCAACATCTAAGATGGATCGGTTGAGCATTTACCTTGGCTCACTTCCTATTAAGGAGCAGGCTCCTCATGTTGGAATCCATTCTCAAAATAACAATATTGACATTAATGCCTCTAATAGCACTCGGCTCCCCCCTAGTTCGATTCCCTCACTAATGCGTATATCCCTACTTATCTCCATTAGCTAAAGGTCAAATGAATACTATTGTAGGAATGGAGGATTTGCGGTATTTATAACTTCTACTCTTGATTTAGGTATTTGTGTTTTGCCTAATTCTAATCCCTCTTGTGCTTCCTCTTCTAACCACGATCTAAATCCAAAACCTAATTTACATCGTCATCAACATTGGAAGAAGGAGAAATGACTTTTAACCTCCGCTTCACTTGGCAATAAACACTTAAGCGAACACTCACTATTTGATGGTGAGGTTGTAGGTATATGACTTCCATACATTTATAAAAGAGAAAGCAACCATCTAAATCTAAATTTCCTAACTTTGCTAGAGTAACTAGATCGGCTCCTCTCACCCAAAGTAAATGGGCTTTTCTTGATGGAATGCGAGAGGATAGGTTCCCTCTCTATTTGTAATAGACTTCGCAACATAGTTCGCACTCATAATATTTTTTCCGGCAATCTTGGAACCCTTTATCCTTCCTTCTAGCATTCAATCTTTGCTAGAATGATCGGCTTTGATAGTGTTTTCTAAGTCAAGTAAAAAAAATTTGGATATTTTGTAAAAATCCTTTTGTTCTTCATATTATCTAGGATCTTCACGGTAGTGAATGTTAAAATCACTTTTGGCAATTGGTGATATTTTGGATCTTTTGTTTATGCTTCTTGTAATAGGTATGGTAGAAGGACCCGTAGGAAGATCTAGTTAATTTCCCATCCTAGGTTAATGCTCCCGGTTCATGGGTGGGGATTTTAACACTATATCTTCCTCTTGAGAGTTGGTGGAAATACTCTAACCTATTCTCCATGGAGGACTTTAATAATATGATTACGGATTGTCACATTACCAATCTAGGTTTTATAGGCTCTCAATTCACACGGAATAATCATAGACTTTGGCAAAGACTAGATAGGATTACGTTTAATGATCTATGGAACAATTCCTTTTCAATTACTTACATTGAACACCTCGGTAGAACCTTATCCGATCATTCCCCTTTGCTAATCCTTTGTTAAGGTTAGCACGAAATCCCCTTTCTCATTATTCCTTTCCGCTTTCAAAATATGTGGCTTATGGATGATAGATTTTGGTGGTTGCTACTAATTAGGGAGATCCTCTTTATCCGATGATTCTATTATTGGGATGAAGAGATTATGGCTTAAATTAAAAAGGCTTAAATAATTCCCTAAATGGTTGAACAAAAGCGCTTCAAAAAATATATAGAACAAGAAGTCATAGCTTTAGAAGAAGCTGCTATTCATGATACCTCCAAAAATATCTTATTAAACCAAGCCAAAGATAGGTTAACTTGCTATCAAGACATAGAGAAAACCTCGGTGGCAAAAGGCTTCCGTAAAAAAAGATATCGGGGAGATAGGAATACCAAATATTTTCATGTTATGTTCAAAAGAAAAAGGCCCTCAATCACATCAAGAAAATCAAAAATAATGATAAGGAATTTTACGATTGGTGTATCTTTCTTCACTAATCTCCTTAATAATAATGTATCCTATGATGAATTAGCATGGAGGTTATCCCTAAGATCATTCAAGAAGATAACAAAATGCTTACCTCTCTACCCTCGAATTTGAAATTGCATCCACTTTTGATTAAGAAAAAAGCGGTCTGGCTAGCCACGATGGTTTTGACCTTATTTTTCAAAAGTGTTGGAATGTTATCAAAGAAGATGTGGTTAAAGCTTTGGATATTTTTAATGGAAATATCCTCCCCAAATACTTTTCTAGTACTTCCATTGTTCTAATTCCTAAAATCGATAATCCGAACTTTAGAACCATTTTAGACCTATAAGCCTATGTACTCTTTTTAATAAGCTCATATCTAAGATCCTAGCCAAAAGACTTAATTTACTTCCTAAAATCATCTCCCCAATCAAACAAGTTTTGTCAAAGGTAGATCCATCTCTCGATAATGTGTTGTTAGCTCATGAAATTATCCATGATTTAAATACTAAGGTTGATGTGGGAATCTAGTTATTAAGCTAGACATTTCCAAAGCTTATGATAATATTGGTTGGACTTTCCTCTATAAAATTCTTACTCTTTTGGATTTTCCAATTCTTTTATTACATTAATCAAGAATGGTATTGAGAACTCTGGATTCTCTTTACTTATTAATGGCAAGGTTCATGGCTTCTTTTGTTCCTCCCATGGGATAAGGTAAGGGGACCCCTTTCTCCAGCCCTTTTCATTATCGTGATGGAATATCTCACTCAAAGTCTTGAACTGTTGTTTTGTAAAATGCCTAACATGTTCTACAAGACTAGGGGTGGTTTTCCTATCTCTCACCTCCTTTGCAGATGATTTCATGAGTTTACGCAATGGCACTACGATACATTAAGAAGCTGTAAGTTCTTTATTCGTTTGGTAGGGAAAGTGGCTTAAAAATTAACCCCGACAAAAGTGGTTTTATTGCTAGTAAATTGATTCCTCCTCCTAGGATCAATACTATTAAGAGTATTGTGGGGTTTGCCCTCTTATTCTCCCTATTAAATGCGTATGCTTGCTTTATATCATGGTGCTAAAAGATCTTTCCTTTGATGAGGTGATTCAAAAAATTTATAAGAAATTTTCTTTCTCAATTCCATCTTCTATCTTTTGGAGCAAGACTTGTTACGATTAAAAGCATTCTCTGCTCCTTACCTTTTATCTACTTTTCACTATTGTCCCTACCACCTCTATCATTAAAAGATTAACCATCTTATCAACAAATTCTTTTGGGGTTCTACTCAACATCTAAAAAAACTCATTTCAGACACTTGTTGTGGTCCTTTGAATGAAGGTGGTTTAGGTTATAAAACTTTAGAAGATTCCATTAAATACTTTTCTTACAAAATGTGGTGAAATCTTAGAAGCAATCGAGCTCTTGGTCAAATTCATCCTGCCAAATATTGTAAGGGTAATCACCCCTCATTTGTTCTTTCAAACCGGGATTCCCGGTGTGGAGAAGACTCTGCAATATCAAGCGGGCTATTGAGGAGATGATCTCTTGGGGTGTGAATTCGGTTCATCCTTCTTTTGGCAAGATAATTGGTGGTGTGGGTTCTATTGACTCATTATTCAATACTCACTCTATTGACATGCTCAAGGTTAGCCATTTCATTACTCAATTCTTGGGATATAGCTCATTTAGGTTCCTATTTACCCAATGTGATCGTTAACAAAATCCTCAATATTAATCCAACATCCAACTGATCAAATCTTGTTTAACAATTCCTCCTCTTGAGATTTTGTTTTAAGGATGTGTGGCATGCTATTACATTTAAAAGTCAAGATTCTTCAGTTTGTCTATGATGAGTAATTCTATCCCTTCCTTATTTTCAGTTCTTTCTTGGTGTATCCTTAAACACTACATTCTTGTGGATGCCATTCTCCGAAAGAAGGTTTTCATCTTCCATCCAAATGTCAATGTTGCTTCCATATTGAAACCGTGGATCATGTCTTAGTTAATGGCCCCATTCTAAAGTCCTGCGGTATGATAGTATGTTTAATACTTTTCTATTTGATGGATCCCTTTCTACATTGCCTTTCAAATAATTTTCTATCCTCTTCCTCGAAAGGACATATCAAATGTGTTACATTACTTTACTATGGTATATCGGTGGGAAAGAAATGATGCTAAACATAGTGATATTCCTATGAACTTTCACCATGTTATTGCTAGAACCAAATGTAAAATTACCTCCTTTTATAAAGCTAACCTTCTTCCTCCTTCTAGCTTCAAAGGTGTCAAGCATCGGCCCCTTGTTTTGGGATTTCCCTCTGTCTTCGAGGTTGATTTTATTTGTAAGACTATTTATTGGATAAAGCCCAATTATCATGTCATTAAGGTTAATCGATGAATCATTTGCTAATGGGCTTTATGGTTGTGGGGGTATTTTAAGAGACTTTAAAGATAAGATGATTGCTGCATTTGCTATTCCTTTATGACCCTATTTTGTTCTTTTGCTGAACTTTATGGTTTGCATTATGGTATATCGTTATGTATTCATAAAGGATTTAAAAAAAATGGTTTGAAATTGATGCTCTCCTCCTTTTGAATTTATTAAAGTCGAGCTCATGGCAATGCTAAAGTTTACTATTTTCTTAGGATACTCTCTTTCTAGTAGAGCTTATAGAGTTTTCAATAAAAGAAAAATGAATGTAGAAGAATCAATACATGTTATTTTGATGAAAATTTAATTGATCCCATTAGAAATGAAGTGATTGATGAAGAGATTGATAATTTTAAGAAAATATCTTTAGAAGATAATGTGGATGATTAATTGCCTAAAGAATGGAAATATAATAAAATTATCCAAAGGAACTAATTATAGGAGATCCTTCAAAAGGAGTTATGACTAGAAGACATAATAGAGATGTTGTACATCATTCAGTATTTTTATCTAAGGTGAACCTATAAATTTAGAAGAAGCATGAAAAGATAATTTTGGATTATTACTATGGAAGACAAGTTGAATCAATTTGTAAGAAATGATGTTTGGGAATTAGTCCCAAGACCCCAAGATCAAAATGTCATTGGAACAAAATGAGTCTTTAGGAATAAGCTAGATGATTAAGGTTGTATTGTTAGAAATAAAGCTAGGTTAGTAGCACAAGGGTACACACAAGTTGATGGTATAGATTTTGAAGAATCTTTTGCACCGTAGCGTAGAAGCTATTAGGTTACTCCTTGCTTATCCTTATTTTAGGGATTTTAAACTTTTTCAAATGGATGCTAAGAGTGTATATTCGAATGGATTTATTGACCAAGATGTATTTGTAGAGCAACCACCTAGATTTGAGAGCCTTGATTGTCCAAATCATGTGTATAAATTAAAGAAAGGCTTATATGGTTTAAAACAAGCTCTCATGCTTGGTATGAAGGTTAAGTAACTTTTGATAGATCATGGATTTAGAAAGGGTAGAGTGGATACCACCTTATTCCTTAAGAGCATAGATGATGATTTAATTGTGGTACAAGTGTATGTAGATGATATATTATTTGGAAGTATAAATGAATCTTTGTGCCATTAGTTCTCATCTTTGATGTCTAAAGAGTTTGAAATGAGTATGATGGGAGAACTTAATTTTTTCTTAGTTTTCAAGTGAAGCAATAAGAAAATGGTGCATTCATCTGTCAAACTAAGTACACAAATGAATTGCTTGAGAGGTTTGACATGAAAAAATTAAATCTAGTAAAACTCTTATGAGCCCATCTACAAAAAATTAGATGAATTAGGAAAATCTATTGATCAAAAACTTTATAGGAGTATGATAGGTTCACTTTTATACCTTGCTACTAGTAGGCACGATATTATGTTTGTTGTTTGTTTGTGTGCTCTTTTTTAGGCCAACTGAAAGAATCTCATTTAATAGCTCAAGCGAATATTTCAGATTTGATAGGCACTACTAGGTTAGGTTTATGGTATCCTAAAAATTCTTTATCATGTTATTTAGTTGCTTATTCGATGCTTTTTTATGGATGTAAAGTAGATAGAAAAAGCACATTAGGCACATGTCATTTTTTAGGATTATCACTTGTGTCTTGGTGTTGTGAAATAATTGTGAGTCTTTTGGTTAAAGCAATAATTAAAAGATTTTGGTATTAAGCAAGATCACATTCTAGTTAAGTGTGACAATACTAGTGCTATTAGTTTGACCAAAAATCCTATCCACTATGAACCAAGCATATAGAAATTAGACATCATTTTATTAGAGATCATGTTTTGAAAGGTGATGTTAATATTAATTTCAATAATTTTATAAATTGCAGATATTTTACAAAACCATTACCGTAAGAACGTTTCGTGCTTTAAGATGCATGCTTGGAATGTTAGATCCTAATATTTAAAATTATATGTAGTTTATTCTCACTTTTGATGTCATGTCAAAGGGGCAAAAGAGTAAAATATTGGTTAGTATTAAGTTTATTTCATACATACGTTTAGGGAGCAACATTATTCATCTCTTGTGTATAAAATTTTTTTTTAGAAGAGAATTTTTTTAAAAAACTTTGATGAAAGGTCAATTTGCACCTTCATCAAAATCAATACCAACATTAGTTTATCATCATCAAAAGGGGAGATTGTTTGCTTGATGAGCCTCATGTTCAATCGATCAATTTTGATGATAACAAATGAATGCTTGGATGTTCTAATGAATGTTTTTATGTGTTTTAGATATATTAATTGCTAATTACATATCCAATACATCTCACAATATGTTTGAAGAAATTGCAAGAATAGAAGAATGAAAGATAGATCAAAATGGATAATGTGAAGCTCAAGATATAATATTTTAAGTTATATGCATTTATAACTATCTTAGAAATTCATATGAGTTCATTAGCATGAATCAATTTGCTCACAACTTAACATATTATTTTAATGAGGTTAATTTATATAAATCTCTATCTAAATAACATTCAATTATATGTTTCATACATAGCATTTGAATTGTCAAAATAATAAATGATAATAAATTATGACATTAAGTGTAATTATTTTATTTACTTAATATAATTAAGTATTTTAATTTAATTTGAAGGTTATATGATAACTAACATATGTATGATTATATATAAATTATATCATAATATTTAAATGTCATATTTCAAAATTAACAAAAATATATAAATTTTTATTTTAGCCAAACTCATTTTATAATCAAGGAATTTACATCTCATTTCATCTCCAACGATTCCTTGGATTTTTTTCCTTTAATTTGATAGGTTACATGACCCATATTTGATTAAAATTGAATTTATTATGACTTTTCAAACAGTGATTTTATTAATGAATGAATGCTACATGCTTTGAATATATTAAGAGTCATATTTGATTATTTTTGACTTGCCCATGTAAATAGCCAAATTTTGGCTGCTTTAATTTAATATTTATTTAATATAAATTATATTTTTATTGAATATTAAATTATTATATAATAAACGATGTTAGAATAATATATTTTTTGAAATAATTTAAAATGACCTTCCTATAAATAGCCCTTATTCTCTTCATGAATGTATTCTTCATTCAAATTCAAAATACCTCTAGCAAATCTAAGATAAGATTTTCTAGATTTTCCTTCCAAGTGTTCTCAAAATATTGCAAGTTCAAATCCTTGGTTTGGAAGCTTCAACATATTCAACTAAGCAACCTTTCTCAAATTACTTGAGTTTGTTTTCTTGATCTTAATTCCTTTTAGTTGTTCGTACTATTTCACCATATATTTATTTTTCAATTTATACTCTTTGGTGGATTAGTCTTTGGACATCAAAGTCTAAATTTTTCACATCACAAGTTTCTTCATCATTTTTTTTGTAAAACTCTTGTTATAGTTTCTAAAATTTATTTCAACTTGTTAAAATTTTTATCTTCCTACAAATTTCTTTTGGTTTTAAAATATTTCTTCATTAGTCTTATTTGAAAGATCATTTATTCATAGATCTATTTTAAAAGTATATTTTAAGCATTTTAAATTAATTTATTGTGCTGAAATTATTTTCATATTTACTAGATCTCTTTTTAATTAAAACCTTACTAGCCTACCTAGATCTATCATATACAAATTTTATTTAAGTATTTTGAGATTATTTACATTAATTGAAAGCACCTTTTTGGTTAAAATATAATAAATTATTCCTTTCTAAATTTATTTTATTGTGTAAAAGAATATTATGAATATATTTTGAAATCATTTTTATATTAGTCTACAAATTATAATAACATAAACATCTTAGTAAGATTACTTTAAGCTATTTATTTTATTATTTCTTATCATATTAAGTGAGCATTTTATCTTGCCAAATTTTTAAGTTGTAAAGTGATCATTTATAAGTAGTGAGATCATTTTTGAATTGGATAGCTTGCTATATTTGTGAGAGATTTATTTTATCAAAATTTATTATTTTATATTTTTCTTTTAGTTGTAAAATTTATATTGGGATTGTACTCAACTCTTTGTAGGAGTACATATTGTTGTAGGGGTTGTACTTGCCCCATTATAGGAGAGTACTATTTGTAAGCTAATTTGCATTTAGTTGATTCCTAGGGGGTTAGTGGGCGTGGTAGGTGTTGGGGTTTGAACCAAAAAAATTGTGTGTCTATTATCTCTCTTTACTTTACTATTTTTTTATTTTGTTGCATTAAGAATTGTATCTTGTCATTATAAAATCAAAAATTAATTTTCTACTAAAACATAAAATTTAATATTTAACTTTTAAAATTTTTAATATCACTCAATTCACTCTCTTGGGTGATATAGTGACTCACATAAATCACCCTAGGTCTACAAGATTTTCTTAGATGATGCAACCCATGGGCTGGCGACAAGGATCTTTCAATCAGTTCAAGGAGCCGGTCATAATCTTTTGAAGTGAAGGAGATTTGAAGATGTTGCAAATCTTGATCACCGTTAGTTCAAAGATGACTAAATCAGCATTTATGGGTGTAGATTCACCTTCCACTATTATACCATCTTTGCATAACTCAAAACTTTTGAATATTTTAGAATAATGCTCTCATTTTTACCCTCTCATAGAAATTTTTTGGTACTAAAGAAAATAAGGAGGAAGTCATTGCTTGAAAGAAGCTATGGTCCGGGACCATTTCATACTTCTCAATATGGGTGATGTTCTTGATGTAGCTCTCAACAAACATAGATATAACCCATCTCTATATTAAAAAAAGGAATTAATGATATACATGGATATATAATTTAAATAATAATAATAATAAGAATAATAATAAGTAGGTGAAAGTATTTACTAAAGGAGAATGGATAGTTGCCAAGAGGAAGCATGATTCCTTCTCGAGGCTTGTGAAAGAGTAGTTCTTGAGCGATTAAAATAATAGTAACCGAAAGGGATGCCCCATGTGGAGAAATTTGGTAAGTTCCATCGTCTTGTTCGAACAATCATTGTGCAAGGAAGCTTCACCTAAAAGTTCAAATTTAGGAAAGCGAGAATAAGATAGATAATAAATTTTCTGTGGCCTAAGTAAGTTATATATGTTTGTACGTGCATAGTTCTGCTCCATAGTAATACTCATTATATGTAATGTAGGTGAAAAATCATATGATTTATTTAACCAATTTAAATTAAGCAAATTAAGCAATCTAATGGATTCAAATAATCATGAAATGAGAGCTAAATTATTATTGAAATAAATGAGATCTTAGAATAATATTTTTTTGTAAGATAATATATTTTCAAAGCTCTTGATATGTCTACATACATTTTGTGGATAATATAAAAAAATGGGTGATCGAAAATACCATCGTTGAAAATCAAAATTGAAAATAATTATAAACATAAAATATATATATATATATATATATATATATATATATATATATATATATATATATATATATATATATATATATATATATAATGAAAAATCGATGAAGGCCAATAGTTTGAAGATTTTTTTTTTTTATGTATAAAATTTAACTTAAATCTTTGTTTTTGAAAAATAATTTTGAGCCAAAATATTCAAATTAAAATTTTGATCAAAGTAAATTATAAGTGGTTCTGCAATAATTCTAAATTTCTATTTAAGTGTTCTTAAAATAACAGATATTTAAAACTAATTATTATTCAAATAATTACTTTTCTTAAAATAAATTAATTTTAAAAATAATAATTCTTACTTCTAAAGTAATTAAAAAAACTTAATCCCTATTTCGAAATAAAAAATAAAATTACTTAATCCCTATTAAAAAAAGCCATCCTTTGAAAAAAAAAATTTATTTCTTTGACCCAGATTACTTTCTATTCATCTTAAATCAGCAGCATATTTAATTATATAATATTATCCTTTATATTTAATACATATATAACATGTTATCAAATAAATGAAACTTCATGGAGGGAACCAATCTAACATGAAAATTCATTAAAATTCTTCAAATAATAATAATATTTATTATTAATATTATTATTATTATGGAAGTCCTCTCAAATATAAAAAATATATATATTCATATTAATTTAATATGATTAAAAAAATTAAATTTTTTTTTAAAATTTACAATACATGATTTGTACATGCAATCTTCCTTCTTTGTAAAAAAAAAATTACGTGTGACTTCATACACATACTAACATTTTAAAAGATTTTAAAATTTAGACTAAGTAGATTTTGTGCCCTTCATATATTCAATATATAATTTATTATTTAGAAGTATTGAGTTATTAAAATGATGTTTGATGCATATTTAACTTATGATTTAATTATTTAATTTAGAGTACCTGGAGAACTCGATAGCATACTCTAATAAATATGATTTAAAAATAAGTTTAATTTATTAATTCAAGTCAAATATAATATAAAATAAGTTTAATTTATCATTAGAAAAAACAAACTTTTTACATATGTCATCTTTTGATTGAAGCGAAGAAAATGGATCATAAAGTATGCGTGGAAAACAAATTCTAAGTATTTTTGAGCATACATGAAATAAATAAAACCTAAAATAAAAGATTCGAGAAGACACTAGATTTAACGTGAAAAAAAAGAATTAGAAAAAATTATGGAACACCACCAAGAAATACACGTGAAAGAAAAAAGTCGAGAATAATACAAATTACACTTATCTCCGGCCTCTCTATACTTTAGTAACTCTATGGCACATACTTCGTAATAGAGAAAATACATTAAGATTATAAAATTGTAGAAAAATTGTCTAAATATGAAATCTCTTGACTTGTAGCTGGCATGTGCTTCACATGGTGCTTAGGTCTGGTGTCATACTAGACACAAGTTAGAAATGTGGCATTGCTCGGAGGGTCGAGGTGCAAGCCTCTTTGTCAATTTTGCATTTTGGTGCCCTAATCCTAGTGTATTGGCATTGCCTTAGGAATGTCAAAGCTCTCTCTAATTTTGAAGCTAAGGTCTATTGTTCCAATGCTTGTCTCGCATCTCCAACATCAAGTATAGAGATAAAATTAGGCTCACCATATAACAAGGCTCATGTAACTCTCATTATGGAGCCCACATATAATATTTTCTCTTTCAAAGCTAATTCTATGTGCCCTTATTTCTTCCAACGTCCATAATATGTGGCACCAAGTTGACCATCTAATCCATAGCTCTACAACCTTTTGGAGTGTATGAAACTTGTTTTGATCGAAAATCAATGTTTCTTGGGTGCTATAACCGCTTATTGGATTGAAGTTTTTTTACATGGAATATGATGATATGGTGTATCATTTTCTATTTATTGTGGGCTTATTGAATATTCCTAAGCGTTCGTTAGGGCTATTTTCCAAGGTTGATTTTGCCTTTATACCTAGCTGTAATGTTTATCTTGCTATTTATTTGAATAGTCTACACACCCCTTTGGCAAGAGTTTCTTCTTTCATTATCCGGGAATGGTTCCCTTTTTTTCTTTGTCGGATGTGGTTGTTGTTGAATTCCGGTTTTACTAAGCCTATATGGAGTTCGTTCATTGGTCCTGAGTTGTGTATGCTTTTCTTTTGGTTTGGTGTGCTGGGTTGAATTAGCAATTTTTCTATTTTCAGCACCCTGTTGGGTGTGTTAGTTGGGATTTTCAATCATTATATTATCATGCCTTCTGGACTTATTATATGGATATATCCACTTACTGTTAAACTATTTTCTTCTTGATCTATTTATATATGGTAGTATTTATTCAAGCTTCTTTGGAAATGGAGGTTATTTCCTATCTTGCTAAGCTTGCTACATTTTAATTATATTATGGAACTTGGGTGGATTGGTGTGGATTGTTTATTTGATAGTTGTTGGCACTATATGGGCTCTCTGTTGATATAGGAATGTGGATTTCATTTAGTTCATTGAAACTTTGTGGATTTCTTTTCATTGGTTATACAATTTCATTGGGCTACATAATTTCCTATGGATATGTTTCCACATGTTTGTTTTCTTTGATGGGTGGGGATTAGTTCTCTTCTTTGGTTGGTAGTAGCATGTGTGTTGTATTCCTTCTTCTTCTGGATGAACATGTATGTGGCTGCCCCAAGTTGGTGTGAAGTTTTGGAGCTCCCTCTAAAATTCTACTATTTCTTTCCAACTTTATGTTTATTACTTAGACTTAACTCCTTCTATTTTATTGGTGCTAACTGTTCATCTAGTTGTTTGTAGAGTCTTTTTCTTTTCATGCGTATCAGAGCTTTTCCTTTGGGCGTAACTCTTCTTCATCATCTCTTTGTTGGCGTTGCTCCTTTGTGTCTTTTACTCTTTATATTTTTTGGGGTATTGCCTTTTTTTTTGCATGGGTTATACTTAGACAGGATTTACTCTTTAGGATGATTGTAGCTCTTTGAGCGGTAGACTGAAGTTTATCCCTCTTAAGGATCTTGTAACCTTTTTCTATGAATAAAATTCCCCTATGGGGTTCCATAAAAAAAAAAATACAAGAAAAAATAAAAAAACATAAAAAACATAAAAAAAGTATAATATCACTAATTTACAATCACCTTATTATATGATGTTAAACTCATTGCATGTACCACATTAATCATATCTTTAATCCTTAATGGTTCTTGAAAATTTTAAGCAAAAAAGATCCTACGACAATCTATCTTTTTATTTTATTTTTATGTTATTTTTAAAATATATTTGTTAAGAAATTATTAGAGTGTTTTTTATGTATATTTATTTTTTATTTTAAAAACAAATAACATTATTTTTAAAATGCTCAAACCATCTAAAAGATGCTTTGAGTATTTTTTTAAAATAATAAGTACTATTAAATTTGTTTTATTTTAAGTAAAATAAAATAAGAACACAAAATATAAAATAAAAACAAAGTGATCCCCAACGGTCCCTAAGTGCGTTTGGGATCATTTTCTATTTTTATTTTTTGTTTTGTTTCCAATTTTTGTTTTATTTCCAATTTTTTTTGTTTTATTTTATTTTTATTTTATGTGAAAATAAAAACTTGTTTGATATTTTTATGATTTTTTATTTAAAAAATATTTAGTTATTATTTTTAAAATTTTAATGGAAAAATAAAATAATGAAATTAATTATTATTACTCTAAGGGGCATTACCACTTTGTATTTTATTTTTTAAATTTTAAAATAAAATAAAAATATGTTTGATATTTTCTTATTTTAACATAAAGCAAAAAAAATATTTGAGGACACAAATGATGATAATGGATGTTGGCCTACATATATGTTATATTGCTTAAATCGAATCAAATTGAATGAAATCGATGATTGATGAAAGTAATGTGCACAAATTAATTTGAGTTATATAATTAAACAACCCGAATAATACTGCTCATAAAAAAGAATCACTTAGAAAAATTCAAAATTTAAAAATCTAACAAACAAGAATTTGCATAGTTCATTCAATTGCACATAATAAACGACAAGTTACAAATGTGACATCTTGAGATTTGAGCAAAATTATTTTGATCATCTCGATACTACTTAAAAAATATCTTATTGCATGATAAACTACATTGATACATTTGAATCGTTAAAAATACAAAACAAAGACATATTTGTAGAATTGATGCATACACATGAAATGTAAAATATCTACGTGCATATTTATATTTTATGAGAAAGATAAAATTTATGAAAATATATAAATATATTTTAAATAATAATTATTGATAAAATAATTTAAATTAGTAAAATTAATCTATTATTATTATATATTCAGATAAATCTTGTGAGATTAAATTAATTAAAATTAATAATATTATATAATATAATTTAAAAAAAAAAAAAAATCAAATTCAAATCTTTAAAAATTTGAAAAGTATGACCGGTGTTTTAAAAATAAAGAAAAATAGGTTTTACATATTTTAGTATTTTTGAAAATAAAAATAAATTTATTTAAAAATAGAAAAATAAAAATAATAAAATACATAAACAAACATATTTTTACTTATTTTTCTATTTTTTAAAATAAAATAAAAAATAGAAAACAAAAAATTGATTCCAATGGGGCCTAAGTTTTGAATTTAGCTTTTGCATCCTTTCTACTTTTACATTTGTATACTCATTACATTGTTGTCTAGTTTATCAAATTTACCTTTCTAATCTTCACATTCTATCAATATTTTAATCCCTTAATAGACAATATGTTCACCATAAGAAGAGCATATAATGGACTTTGTTCTTTGCTTAGGAAGGTTCATGGCCTCCTAATATCCCTAGTTTTCCACTCAATGGACTTAGCAAAATGAGAAGCAATGTCTGAGTTTGTCAAGGAAAAATGTATCATCGTGTCGGTTTTCTCAAATCAACTCTCGATGTCCGCGAATGCTGATATTAATGGTATGATCATTGTTAGTATAATTATTAAAATTGTTAGAATACATCATGCATATGGATTGTCGCTTATTTGGTGTTGGAGTATATGAAGATCATACAATAGTTCATTATACTAAACAATTATGAAGCATGACTATGCACTCTGGTAGTACTCCACATGCACATAAAGTTTCATATACTTTATTCTTACTTTTCTTAAATTTGCACTTGTAGGTGGAAGTTCCTTGCATGATGATTGTCCAAACAAACGATGGAACATAGTTGATTTATTAGCATGTGGTGTTTCATTAGGTTACTCTCTAGTCATTTTTGAGCTACTCTACATAGACTAGGAGAAGGAATCATGCTAAGCCTCTTGGCAACATTGCTCTCTCCTTTAGTAAATGATATTCCTCCTCAAACAATTATTCTAAATTAATTATATAAATTAATATATCACATTCATTTTTTTGAAAATATAGAGGTGGCTTATAACTAAGTTTATTGAAATCTACATCAATAATACAAGACCAATGGAGAAGTATAGAATAGTTCCGACCATAGCCTCTTTCAAGCAATGAGTTCATCCTTAGTTGTTTTATTGCCTGAAAAATTCTATGACATGCTGAAAAATAAGAGAATTGTTCTAAAATATTCAAAAAGCTTTGAGTTTTGTAGGGATGGTATAATATTGGAAGGTGAAGCTTAAAGGTTGATATAGTCATATTTGGTATTGGCTTCAAGGGTGATGAGAAAATTTGAAATGTCTTTAAATCGTTTTCATTTCAAAATATTGTGACACCTAAACAATATTTTTCCACTTAATAGATATACTTCACATTGATTAATTAGATATTCATATATATTTTTAAATATTATTATAATAAGTGCATAAAGTTATCAAAAAAAGCTTATTTGTGTTTGACTGGATAATTAGCTTAAGTTAAACTAGTTTTATAATTTAATATATTTAATTTAATGAGTGAAGCATGGCCTTGTTGATCCTATTTTGTTTGATAATAGTTTGATTATGTTCCTATATATATGTAATTTGCATGTTTGAATGTGCACTTATACATATTTATGTATTCACATACTTTATAATCTTATATATTATAGGTTTTCATATTCATATATTTATACTAGTGTGTGCATACATGTGATAGACAATATAAAGATTTAATAACTTAGATTTGACTAACCAATAAATTTTATGTTTATCAACCATCTATGTTCAACTTAATAAGTTAATGAGGCAAACATGAACATAAAATTTAGCTTTCTTACACTCTATGGTGCATGAGTAAATAGGCTTATTCAATAACATTGAAAAATATGTCAAAAGAATTATTTTATAGTTAAATTTGTGATAGTGTGCTTAAGAATTATTTTTAGTAAAAGAATAATCTTATCAATGCATTTATGCACTATATAGAATGCATTCAACCGAGGATTTCACAAATGGCAATAATTGGATACTCAAAGAGCATCAAATTTATTTACTTTGGAGTTGAAGGCAATATGGTTGGCACATTTTCTTAATGGTGGATATCAGCTCCGAGCATAAAATTGGTGGAAGAAGATATGAAGAAATAGAATAAATAAATGAAAGAGTATGGTCATGAATATTATAGAAGATCAAGTGTTGGAATCATTCAAATATATTATTATGATCAACTTTGTAAGGACATGGGTTATAATCCTAAAAGAAAAAGGGTTTTGTCTAAACGGTTCATGTCGTATGGACCTAATGATTATGTTGAGCTTAAATCGAAAAGGAGTGATACATCTCTTTAAGTTTGTTATAGAATAAAAAATAATATCGTGGTTGTGTGACAACCCTCTTGATAAAATGATGAAGATTATTTATTCTAATCAATTTTAGTAGTGATGGGAATAACATAATTTACTTTTAATTTATAGTTTTAAAAGGTGTTGTGCACCTGTGTCTATATATATATATATATAGAGAGAGAGAGAGAGAGATAGAGAGGGAGATTATTTGAATTTATGCAAATCTCAATGCTATGATAATCATTAACATTATTTTTGTTTTGCCCTCTACCTCAAATATTAGCCCTCTCATCATTTTTTCCTGAAAGAGGGCATAAATGTAGGAATCAGCAACAATTATAATCACAATAATAAATATTTGGATTTGCAATAATTTTATTAACTGCAATTTAGTGCTATAATAGCTCCTTTTTTAGTATAATAACTTTGTGCTCACTCTAGTGTGTGTTATTGGCCCATGTGCCATGCACATATGTTGCACATTTTTTTGGTATGTAAAATTTTATAAGATGGTGGTGAGATTTGTGCTCTATCGTGTGGAGTGTTGGCCGAGAAAAGAGAAGTATAAAACTAAATCAGAGATGAAAATACTCGTGTGGATAAGTGGATTTACACTTAAATGACAAAATGCAAGATAAATACATACACACACACATATATATATATATGAAAGGTTGGAGTATTTTCAATGAAGATTAGATTAGAGAGAGTCATCTTAAATGGTTTGTTCACATAAAACATTGGTTGCCCGATGTCCCAATTAGGAGAGTAGATGCTTTAGATTGCCTATGTTAAGAAATGCATAGTAGACTTAAAAAGTCTTAATTAGGAAGTATATAAAATGACTAAATTTTATTAGAATTAAATGAGAATATGACATTTAATACCCAATGGAGAGGAAGGATTCATAACCGATCCCACAGTGGGATAAAGGCTTTGTTGTGCTTGTAAAATAAATATTGAGGTTGATAATCTTAAATTTTTCTATAATTTGCTTCATATTATACTTCTTTATTCATTTTTTAAAAGTTAAATAATTATTTAAATTACAAAAAATAACCTATAGGCCAATCAAAAGTAATAAAAGACAAAGAGGGTAAGCCTTGTACTCATTTTCTCTATTTTATATCGCATAATGTCGAGGGATTTAAAAGAATATCTAGTATAATAAAAATACTTCTTTTGCTCTTGTCACAATATTTGCTTCTATGTTGTGTGAAAAGTCAAAGTTCTTTGGTGAAGTATCATCATCAAATCTAGTAAATGAATTAACAAAACTAACTTGTCTTGATCATTAATAGAATCATATAAAAAATTACTTGAATATGTCTTTTACACAATTAATTTGATTAGAAAGAGTGATAACATAGATCCCTTGAATTTCCTAAAGAAGTGAGGAGACATTGGGAGAAGTTAGGAGAGATACATCATCGATGATATGAGGCTTATCGGTCAACCTTAGCAACTTGGATCATATTTTGATGTTGCAACACTTATAACGTTAGACAAGAAAATTTGTCATTATGAGATTGAACTCTTCATCTCTATGATGATAATCAAATTACAATCAATATGGAAGAATATTTAATAGTGTTATTTCATTGTTGATATTATGATATATTTTATACAAACTTGAATCCTATGCCCAAGATAATGATAGCAAAAGTTGCTATCCACTAAAAAGTCAGTTTTATCAAAGATATTTCTATTGTAATAAATTCAAAAGACATTTAAGATCGTTTCAAAATGCCATTTTTTTACTATACTCTAATAATTAGAGTCTAAAAATAGAAGTAATAAGTGAATTTACATGAAAATGATTACCAACTAATGGTCCGATGAGAATAGAAGAGATTTGTCAAGCTAAATATAATAGATATTCATGAAAAATAATAAAATCTTTGTCAAAAATCATAAAATTGAACCAAGAAATTAACATTTAATTAGGTTCACAATAACACAATATATATGGTTTAAGGATCTCTTCATTAAAATTGTTGGAGAAACATAACTTTTTTCTCTTTTCTTTGCCAAAAAAGTGGAAATTTAACATATGTGAGATTTAATCCTAAAATTTTAATAATATTTTAAGAATATTTATGAATTAATCATCATTTTTGGTTGCCATCAATTTTGACTAAAAGTTATTTTTTCTTAAATAGATTAAATTATATATATGAACACACTTTAGGTGCCAATGTAAAATTCGACTATAATCAATGAGTCAGAGTATATTATGAATTGGACTTGATTCAATCATATTATAAGTTTTCATATTTGTCTCGAGCTTGCTAGAACTATCAAATGCATGTTCATACTTGACTTGTTTAAAATTTTCACTAATCATACTTGGCTTATTTACATTAATTGAATTAGTTCAGGGTTAATAAATAAGAAATCCAAATGAGTACTTGCTTTTTTATATTTAGTTATAAATAAATAATTTTATAAATTTAACAAATAAAAAATTAATAAATTTAGAATTAATATATAATTTCTTTACTCAAATTAAATAAAATATTATATAAATGACCAAACTTTCTTATAATCATTTAATATAAATAAATACTAACAAATCAATTTATTGAAATAAATAAACAAGAAAAATTGCATTAAATATATACATATTCTTTCATGGCAAATAAATTAATTTGAAAACTCAAAATGCTCAAACAAATTATAAACTAGGTATTTATATTCTTTGATCACTTTTATTAAATTAGGTATTCAACTTTTGTTTAGACTTTTGTTTTTTTTTAATGTAGAAAAACTTGATAGCTTGATGAGATTTCAGGACAAGAATTTATTTTTTAAAATAAATGAAAAAAAATTAAAGAGAAGTAAATTAATGTGTACTAATTCCTCATGCAATTTCTCATCCCTTAGATCAAAGTTTAATTTTCATCTTGCATATGGTGGATAATGATGGCCTAATGAGTTAATTAATAAGTTTGTTAATAAAAGATATTAATGAAATAAACACTAGTAATATTAAGTTATAATAGATACCCTTAAATATATAATTAAAAATATTTTATTCAATCTTATTTTATTTAAATAATATAAACAAGTTACTCATTGAACTAGTAAAATGAGTTTATTTATGATCATAAATAAACGAGTTAAATCATATTTAAATTTGGTTCATTTAACCTTTAATATTTAATAAAAAAACTTTCAAATTTGTTTATTATTAATTTGAACAAATTTAAAGCAGTATTAATCGAGGAGATTTTAAATTGTTCATTCAATATTTGGGTTTATCATGGATGCTTTAGCTATTTATCATAATTTTAAAAGTTTCAGAAATTACTATATTCAATTTAAGTTTAAATAGTTTTTAATTTTTTAAATCTTCCAAAATGGTAAAACAAATGTTGAAAATATAAATTTATTCATATGTTTTAAGAATTTAGTATAATTATTATTTCAATAAAGTTTGTATGGTTTATGCTTACTTCCATTGTGAGCAAGGATGATATTTTGAAACATATGTCTCATTTGAATATGTTAATAAGATAAATAATTTGTAAGAATGATATAAAATTCAAATATCATGTCAAACCGGTGGTCATCGAGGACGACACTCCATCGAAGACTCATTATTATCCATATTTATAATAATAATAATAATAATAATAATAATAATAATAATAATAATAATAATAATAATAATAAGAAGAAGAAGAAGAAGAAGAAGAAGAAGAAGAAAGATTTACCTACATATCACACAATTCATATATCTTTATATATCTAACACCTAAAGTTATATATTGACTTATCTAACACTTTCATGCTTAAAATGGTGCATTTCACTTCTAAAAAAGGGAGTGGTGATGATATTTTTGATGTGATATTAAAGATTTGAGTGTAATATATCTAAAAATTGAAGTTTATGTGTTAGATATGCTCACTATGGAAGCCTTAGGGTGCATTTGGGATGATTATGCTAGATAAAATTGATAAAATACCTTGCATTAGATTTAGGGTTTAGGTGTTAGATATGCTCACTATGGCAATCTTATAAAGATAATTGTAAAGTTGTTATGAAAATTAATTTTTAGAAAGCTAATGTGAGTGTTATAATTTTTTTTTTTTTGAAATACTCAAATAACGGCTTTTTGATAGCCATCATATTTTAACAACTCGTTCATAAAAATAACTTTTATCATAAAATTTTTTGAAAATAGATTAGAAAGTTGATAGCCAAATAAATTCTTGGAAAATTACCCCAAGTGCATCCTAAACTGTGATTAAATTGCTGAACGTAATTTATAAGATCCCTTTAAAAGCTAACTAAACTAAAATTTTATTTTATTTAAGCTCAACTTGGTTTCACTCATATTTTAGTCAAATTCTATTGAAGTGAATGTCGCATATTATTCATAAATAATTTCTAAACAAGCTAATTATGAACACGATCCCATAATTAATGAACATATAAAATAAGTGACAACCAGATTAATAAAAATATGTTTCTTCCACATATCAATATCATAAAATTTAGCAAATATGTTCTTAATACAAGTACTTAAGCTCAAGATAATTATTTTTATAATGAAAGTTAATTATAATGCTACTCATATAGCATCAAATCAAGTTAAAGTTTAGTTCAATTTAAAAAATAATTTGATCGATAATTTATTTCAAAATAACAATATTATTAACTACTAGTAAACAATAAAAATAAAATTTATGATCATCTTGTAGCATTAAAAATAAGCTGAACTATTTGCATAGATTTTAAAATCTCATTAAAATCCTAATAAATAGAAGCAATTAATACAGTTGTAAAATGGGCATGAAGATGCATTTTAAACAAATTCACAATTTAAATCATTGTTAAATTGAATCATTAGTTGAAAATTATTAAGCATTAAATTTATAAAATAAAGTAGTCATTGCCACTTATATTTTATAATGGCCAAGCAACGTTATAATCACTGCAGAATACTCATATTTGAAGAAATTTTATTAACTATAACTTTACACACAGAATAATAAATTCGGGATGCAATAATATGATTTACTCACGGTAATCACCACACTTTTTTATTGGCAAGTTAATCATCAAAATTTCATGACAAAAAAAATTTATTATCATTTATTGATACTTGAAATATTAAATTTATTATTATTTTTATAATTTAAATATTAAAAATTTTAAATATAAATCATATTTTTATATAAGATTTATGATAATTTTATTTTGTTTCATAAAAATAAGAAAAATATATAAATATATAATTGTTATGTTCTAGTTTTTACAAAAAAAATAATTAATAAAAGTTTGAGAAAAATCTTAATTAAAATCTTTTGAGATACTTAATATTAATGTTAGATTAAGTATCATATAAATTATAATTAATAATAATCATTAATATGTATATAAAATATATGATTTATAAATATGAATAAATGCATTTAAATATTTTAAAAATAAATTTATAATTTAAATATAAACATATATAAGTTAAAATAAAAACATAATTATAATATAAAAGCTCTAAAAATAAAATTATATTACTTGAAATTAATAAAATTATAAATATAGTTAATAATAATAATATGCTAAAATGTAATGCTAATAATTGGTGCATATTACTTATTTTATGTTTAATAGTAGACCTCATTGCCCATTCATATATTTTTATATTTAATAATAAAACGCTCATCTTATTTAGTCCCAAATTGCTTGAGAAGGTTAAATTACTTTTCTTTATAGGGCACAAGAAAATATTCTATTATTGTGTGTACTTATGTGGGTTGTTCATTTTAAATATTGATCAAAATGTTTAATAAAATATATTTTCATATATTATTATGATCAAAATGAATAAGTTGTAGTAATAAAATAATTAAACTTAGAATATATAATTACATAAATAATTTTGATATAAGTTTTAACTAAGAAAGAAAAAAATTATCTTATTGGGCAAGATCTTCTATTAGAGTGGGAAAAGGAATTAAAAAAAAACTACATTTAAAAAAAAAAAAAATGGGCAGTTCCACCCATATTTATCTTGGTTTATTTGGAGTTCATCTTAATCGATGAATCCAAATATAACAAAATTATATCTTCCATTATATTCTAAATATATTTCATTGTTTTAGAATCTTATTTTGCACTATGCCAAACACATAAAAGTTAAAATCCCGTTCATTTATTTTACTTTGCAAAAATAATCAATCCAAATAACCCCTTAGTATAATAGAAATTCTTCATAAAAACTTTTTTTAATATATTAAGCATGAAATATACCATCATGACTATTTTCAAATGATCCAATATCTTAAAAGGTTAAAATACCGTTCATTTATTTTACTTTGCACTAAAATTATCAATCCAAATAACCCCTTAGTATAATAGAAATACTTCATAAAAAATTTTTTTGTAATATATTAAGCATGAAATATACCATCATGACTATTTTCAAATGATCCATTATCTTGAAAACGCAACATGAGGACTCAAAGAGTTGATTTATCTTAGAATGATGATGATAAAATATATACAAATTAATTGATATAATAATTAATCTTTCTTCTATATATGCCCGATCTTCATTTATTTATTATTCTCATTATTATTATTTTTAAAATTTATTGATGAGATATCATCAAGGATATGAACATGATAAGATACAAATATTAGATATGTCAATTATTAAAATTATAGAATAGGTGACATAATATTACAATTTTTTATTTTATAAATAGAAAAACACGAAAATAAATTAGTAGAATATTTAAAACAAGAATAATAATAATAAATCATTTAATTCTAACGTGTATCAATATACAAATGATGGGAAAAGAAAAGTTCAAGTCGATACAAAACTTACTCCTACAGAAATGAAAAATTAAGAACTTACTCGCCATATTAGAAATTAAATAATAAGTATAAAAATTAAATAATAATGATTTACATGTAAAATTATATATTCTTTTATAAAATTTTAATTCAATTTGTTAATGTACACTGTTTATTTCATTAATATTATTATTTTAATCGGATAGATTTCTAATATATCGACAAATATTATATGCACATCTATATATCAATGCATGATATAATCATCCCAAGCCAAAATCAATCGCCAATAGGATGAAAGCTAGGGTTTCCATTTGCGGTGCGGTGAGTCTCGGGAGGACTCAATAGAAGTGCACTTCCTCTTGCTACTCTTGGAGCATGGAAGAGCACTCTCTCAGAGGCCTCCGATCGAGGCGAAAGTCATGTTTCTTGAGCTTTTGATCTCCGTGCGGTTCATCCCTCTTAAATCATGAGTTTGGACCTAGCATCCACATCTTCCTTCCCTCCATTTTCAAATACCTTCGGTTCTATTCTAGGCGTTCCAAACCCTAGAGCTCCCCTCAATCCCAGTGAACCCCCCCCCCCCAGTGGAAGGATCTCTTAAACTCGCTGCGTCTCTTGTAAGTCTCTCTCCCTATCTTATGCTCCCTCTTGATGAAGAAATGCTTCTGAGGCCGAGCTTAACACGCCGAGAGAATGGCAACTCTCCTTAGTTGATCATGCCATCAGTGACCTTTCTATGACGCTCTTTTGGGCTATCAAAAGAAATGGTCTTTCAAGGGTCACTTGGATCTGCTTACTCTTGAGGGTGATTTCTTTCTATTCAAATCTCTTCCAAAGAAGACTATGACCTAGTTTGGGACAGTGGACCTTGCTTCCTTAATGGGAGGCCTTTTATCTTTAAAAGTGGTTTTGGGATTTCCATAATAAAAGAAATTTTTTGAAATTCCTCTTTAGATTAAACTTCCTAATTTTTTCTTTGCTAGAATGAGGTAGGTCTCTCTAGGGTCGCCAACAAAGTCGGCATTCCCCTTGGTTGGCTCCGCTTCAAAATCTCGGCTAACCATCGCTAGGATCTATGTGCGTCAACCCCTCATCTTCTCTTCCAGATCGGTCATCATGAACCTAAATGTGCTTAAATTCGAGCAAGCACTTATCTTTGATTGGAAGCCTCAGCCTGTAAAATGCTCTACTTTCTCACTGATGCCCTCTTAACCCCGGCTCGTTAGCGACTTGTGGTGTAGTAGGCATCCCCGTGTTGATAATCCCACAACATGGTGGCAACCATTGGAACTTCTCGAGAATGTTATCCCGCCTCTTCTTCCCCTTGTAGAAATGGCCCTCGCCTCTAGCTTCTAAAGAACCGAACTCTAAGAATATCCTTCTCTGCTAAATTCCAACCCCATCAATGACCTCAATCAACTCCCGTCTCCCACCTCTCCCTTGGAGGCAGATCCTCCCTTGAGTGAAGCTATAGTCGGTCCTTTTACAACCTCTAATACAAACTCTACTTACAACATAACCACTCATTCGCTTTGCGTGCTCCCCTTAAGGCCATTACCACAATACCCGATTCTCTCCCAAAACACCTAGGAAAAATACTCAAGATAAGAGTGTGTCCAAGTCCCTGTGCCCTCTCTTCCTTAGCTCAAAAGGCTAAGAAGAAAAGAAAAACTATTAATTGTTCCTTATAGCTCCCAAGCTAGGTAGCTGGAATGTGGACTATTAGTTATGGGTCAAATCGGACTTTGAGAACTATTAAAGACTTTCAATTTGTTACGTTTTACCTTTTGGAAACCAAACTATGCATGGATTCTTCTCGGATGTTTCTTCAAATAGAAAACTTACCCTTTTCCCTTTGAGGGAAGGCTGTGACAATTTTGATTCTTTGCCTCGTGCATTTGGATGAAATGGAATTTGGATGTTCTCTCCTTTACTCCACTTCTTACCACGTATCAATTTATACATGGAGATGTCTCTTCTCCCTTTTTTAGGGTTCCATGTTACATGGGTTTATGCCCACAATGATGCTTTGGACATAAAATTGCTTTGGGAAGCTATTCAACTTATTTCTAACTCCATGGACTCTCCTTGGCTGCTTTTGGGAGACTTTAATTTGTTCTTTATTCACATGATAAAGATGGGAAACTTGATTCCTCCTAATCGACTATCGACTTTAAAGATTGTGTGAACCAAGTGGTGTTACTTGATCTTCCTAGTTCGGGCTATTTTTCACTTGGTCAAATGAAAGAGTTGACAATTGATTAAGTCCAAAATTGATTGTGTCCTATGCAATTTATCATGGCTAGACCTTTTTCCTGTTTCCTCCTACAAGGCTCCTCCTCCTCTCTCATTGGATCATCTCCTTTGATCATTTCCTTTCAAGACTATGAACAAAGGCCTCACAGTTCATGTTCCGTAATTACTAGGTGCTTCATCCCAATTTTCTTGATATCATCAAAAGTACATGGTCTCTACTGTTATTGGTGACCCTTCCTTTGTGCTATTTAAGAAGCTTAAATGAGTTAGAGAAGCCCTTAAGAGCTTTTATAGAATAGTCTCCACTTGACAAGAATTGAAAAACTTAAAAGGATTAGAGCATTTTTTGCAACTTTTGGAGAGCGACCGCTTAATATGACATATCTCCACAACATCAAGGATGTTAATGCTAGATACATGGATATTGAAAGGAGAGTCTTTAGGTCAAGCAAGTGCTTGCTTACTCATGCAGATGATGATCTAAAGTTTTTCTATTACTCTATTAAGGAGAGGAGGAATACCAATCTAATTAAAGAGCTACTCCGATAAGGGTGTTCTATCCAACCCAGAGATTGTTGATGAAATTTGTGATTACTATTACTTCCTTTTAATAAGCCAAGTTTTACTCTAGATAACCCTTTAGATATTCGATGGGTGATACCATTTCCCCTTCACATTATGTTGATCTCAAGACTTTATTTTAGACCACCGAGATTCTCTCTGCTCTTCATGGTATTAATGGGGACAAATCCCCTAGCTCGATGGCTTTACATCAAAGTTCTTTATTCAAAGTTGGGACATTATCAAGGCAATTCCGCTAGCAATTCACCACTTCTTTAAAACTCAACAGTTACTTAATTTATTTAAGCACGTGTCATTACACTAATTCCTAAAATTAAACATGCAAATTCCTTCTCTGATTTTAGGCCTATTTTCTTATGCAATACCTTCTTTAAGGTTATCGCTAAAGTTCTTGTTAATAGACTTAAACATATTCTCCCAAGCATCATTCACTCCAATCTGCATTCATTAAGCAAAGGGATATAGTGGATAACATCACTTTCACGCATGAGATATGGGCTAATTTTGCCAAAAAGAGCCACCATAATTCCTTCTTCATCAAGACTAACCTTAAAAGGCTTTTGATTGTGTTAACCAAAGACCCTTCTCCTCGAATGACCTAGAAAGGTTTCCCTCGATATTTGTCAAATGGGTGGAGGCATGTATATCGATATTCCTTTTTCATTATTCTAAATTGTCAAATTAAAGGTTACTTCTCCTCCTCCATTGGGCTTAGACAAGGGTGCCCCTTATCTCCTTTTCTTTTACCATCATTCTGGACATTTTCTCATGTCTTGGACAAAAGTGTATTGGATTCGCTTTCAAACCGGCTTGGCGCTCTATCTCTCATCTTCTTTTGCTGATGACATCCTTATCTTAGGGAAGTCGGCTCCCAAACCGCTTTGCTCTTTAGAGACCCAACACTTTCTCCTCATGTACTAGACTTGAAGTTAACTATATTAAATCTAAAATCACTTCTCTAAGTCCTCCTTGAAGCAGATCCCTGCATCTTGAATATTGACAAGGGTGTGTTCCCTCTTAAATACTGGTCTTCCTCTAGTGGCGGAACCCGAAATATAATCATTTACATCCCTAGACAAGCTCTCCTCCGCTTGTGGGTTGGAAATTCAAGTGGTTCTCTTTGGGGCACTTATTAGATCATCGATTAGTTATTTAACTTGGTTAAGGGCCTTGGTACTCCCTAAGAATATACTCAAAAGATCACCTATTACTTTGAAATTCTTCTTTCACGATGATACGGTTAAGAAACTACAAATAATCTCTTGAATAGGACAACTTTAACTAAAGGGAAATGAGGAACTGGCCTCCAATCTATTAATACACTAAATGTCCCTGTAAAATCAAGGTTCTATGGAAAGTCTTCAATCTACCTTGTTTCTTTGCTTGGTGGGAACAAGTATGGCTCAATTTGGAATAGATCTCTCTGCTCCTTTGCTCTATGGAGGGAACTCCTCTATGCCTTGTGGTTTAGTAGATTTACTCTCGATTGGGGATGGCTTATCTTGCTCCATTTTCTTTGATCCTGTAGGGCTCTTTTAGAGATTTATGGGTCTAAATGCTTTTCTTTGTTTGATTTATTGAGAACCTCCCTCTAAGTTCTATAATTAGACTCAAAGGCTGGTCTCTTCTCTGAAGTTAGGAACCCGCTTGTTTTAACTCTATTAGACTTCTACCGCTTTCTCCTAGGTTGGATACCTTTTTTTGGAATGGTGTAAAGGGAATCTCTAACAAGGATTAGATGCTATTTTTATTAATTCACCATTAGTAGTGGTTTAATGATATTTGGTTCAAAAGCTATGATGTTAACTATGCAATTTTTGTGGATGGCTATCATCGAAGGGCTTAAAATTTCGATGTACTCAACTTCGTGGTCTTGGTCCTATTCTCGATTGCTTTTGTCATTATGAAAAGGAATCTCTTACCCATCTCTTTTTTTTTTATCCCTTTTCCTTTAGACTTATTAGAAATCTTTTGCCCAATGGGAGTTCTTTTTTGTTTCAACCCATTCTACAACAAGTGCTTCGCCTCTTCTATCCATGAGCACAAGGATTTGAAACGTTTATCTACTAACCGTTACGATTATTGTTTACACTATATGGTGTGAAAGAAACAATAGGCTTTTCCGAAAGAGGTTTCCTTCATTGCACTATGTCATAAGATCAAAACTAGAGTTGTTTTACAACGCGTTGGAAGTTCAAAGATGCTTGGTTTACTTTTGTCTCTGTTTTGGAAGTGGGGAATTAGGATCTTTGAGCATGTCTGGTCACATTGGGTAGATGGGCTTTTGATTGTCCCGGTTTTATGTTTGCTTTGGAGTTTTGTGGTAGGAAATGTTGGGTTCTTTCTTTTGCTTTTGGTTGGACAAGGATGAGTTCTAGGGTCTTGTTTTTTGGGAGTTGGTGCCACTATTAGTCTTGTGATTTCCCATGGATGGCCAAGTGCACGTCGAAGTTCTTAACTCTTTCTCTTCTTTGTTGAAGGATGTTTACTTGAACGATTTGATCCCTGCGAGTTAGTTTCCTCTTTGATATTGGCCTTGGGTGGCCTATCTCATTAACTCTATGTGATCCTTGAGATGTTTCTTTGAGCTTATTGTTTTGCTTGGCAACCCGGAGATCGCTAGGCGTAGGTGAACCTTTTGCCATTCGAGCCCTACTGAGTCCATTCGGTTTTATGACTTCTTGATCATTTTTGTATTTTTTTCTTTTCTTTTCTTCTCCCTTTTGGGTAATACAATTGGGCTTAGCCTATATACCATAATTCTTATATATTTACATATTTATTATCTAAATTTTAATATAATATCACATCAAAATATAATTTTTAAGAATAAAATGTATTTTTTAAGCTTAAAAAATATTAGATAAATAAATATATAATTTTATATATTAAATATATAAATATATAAAAATAATATGATAAATATATAAATATACTATGGGGTGTTTGGCAACGGATTGGATTTATTTCAAGTAGGATTTAGTAAATCTAGTACATATGGATTTAGTAAATCGAGTTAAATCACGAAAAGTGTTTGGTAACCGATTTATTAAATCGCTAAATCCAAAAAAGATGCTTGGTAAGTTATTTGAAGATTTAAATCATAAAATTAAATAATATTTTTTTAAAGAATAAGAACATAAATAAAAAAAGAATGTAATATTGAAATTAAAATTTATCATTTAACAAAGATATCATGTTCATTACAAAATATAAATAAATGTTACATTATTTAGATCTAATAAAATTATTATGATAATATAATTTCATTTTAAAACTCATTCGATAGCATCAAGCGTTACGATTACTCTGCCTCAATTCAGTATATATGAAGAAATTGCAATTATAGAAATGCAACAATACCAAATTCCACTAAAGCTACGAAGTGCTTCAATTCGAGTTATGAAGACTAATCAATACCTAACAACAAATTGTTCTATCTCATATTAGATGCACACTAGCTCAAACACAGTAAAAATAATTTTCTAAGTGCACTTTAGAACTTCAAGCTAGTTGCCTAAAAAAAGTCGAAACCAATCAACAAAATAGCATACATTTGATATCCAAGGCTTTTTTTTCTGGTAATTCAATGAATTGAACTATAGAATTTGTGTTTTCTTAAGTACCAAAAAATTTAAAAATCAGTATTTACCACTCCGAACTAGTATCAAGCAAAATATGCAAAGCAAAATTATAATCCAGCCCTAGCAATACTATCCTTTCCTCAACTCCTCCCTGACATTAACACAAACGAACTCCACCACTCCACTCTCACGTGGTTTCCAATCTCCATTTTGAACTCCACAAATAAAAAAAAAGGGTAGAGGCGATCATAACTTGTTGTCACAGAGAGAAGTTCACAGGCAACCAAAAACGTACTGATAGCAATCCAGAGGACAGATAGCGGTAGGCGATGGATCGGCGGTGAAGAGTGAACGATCCGTTGAGCAAAGAAAATGTTAGGAGTTCGACAAGCGATTCCATACTGAGGTTCGTCGATCTCTAAATCCGTAAAATTATCGGTGGATTTAATAAATCCAGATTTTATTTTTTTGATTTATAGCAGATGAATTTACTAAATCCTCGGAAGGTATTTGATAAGATTTATGGAATTTAGATGGCTAAATCTATAATAAATCCATTGCCAAGCATCCCCTATTTGCCGCATCATAAACTTATTTATTTATTTTTTATTTAAACATTGATGAGTGAGCTGATATATAATAATGTTCAGGTAGAAGAAACTCCCACATAGCCAATTAATGGAGTCGAGAGGGTGTGTTGTGTGAGCGGGATCAGTGGTCTCCTCACCGCTCCAAAAAGGCTATGGTCTTCCCGGCGGTTCAGGCGGCGTATGGACCAGCATGCTAGTCGACCATACCGATCGTTCATCAACTTTCGGCGAATGTCAGGCAACGACAAGCTGGTGATGGAGTACTTGGAGGCCTATGCCCGGTTTTTTATTCGAGGCATGTGAGATTCGGAGAGAAGGTGATGAGTTTGGATATGTTGGGCGGACCGAGCGATGGGGCCTGGGATTTGTGGGGTGGAACCGAAGCATTCTGGAGATGGATGTGGAGTGAGGCGTTCGAGAAGGAAGATGGAGCTACTAAGGTAATTTTGAATTTAACGGATTTTTTTTTTTTTTTGAGAAGCGCCGGATTAAACTTTTAAACATTTATATTTTGATGCAGTTGAATCCATTAATGTTAATTGAAAAATAAACATTAGATTTGATAATATATATATATATATATATATATATATATATATTACTCAAACTTTATATTTGCTAATAATTATAATTATCTTAAAAATATTATTCTAAGATTTCATTTATTTCAATAATAATTTGAGTTTCCTATCATATATATATTTTACTATAATAATACTTTCTCCATCATAGGAGCATATTATGGACTTTGTGATCCTTTGCTTAGGAAGATTCAGTGACCTAATATCCCCCAACCATTCTAAGAACAAAGGCCAAGGTCTTCAATGGTAAGGTGATCCACTCCTTGGACTTAGCCAATATGGAAAGCAGTCAGTTTGTCAAAGGAAAACATATTATTATCGTCAATTTCCTCAAATTAGTTGTCGATATGCTGCAAAATGTGCTGATATCAATGGTAAGTTCATTGTTATTATCTATTGAAATTATTTGAATAAATCTTATAAGTTGTCACCTACATTGCCCACCTTGCTATGTATTACAACTAAATGGTGACAAGCACATGACTACATAAATTTATACTCCAATAAAATGTAATATAGAACAATACACTCTAATATATATATATATATATATATATATATATATATATATATATATATATATATATATATATATATATATATATATAAATACTTTAGATCATAACTAATAATTTCTCAAATCTTTTCTTCTCACTTTTATTAATTTTGCACTTATAGGTGCGAAGTTTTCTTGCACAATGATTGTTAGAACTAAAGATGGAATGAACTAGATTTCTGTTTGGGGTATCCCTTTGTTACTATTATTTCAATTGCTTCTGAACTACTCTTTCACTGAGAGAAGAAATCATGCTAAGCTTTGGCAACTATGTTTTCTCCTTTAGTAAATAAATTTCAGTCCTTTTTTAAAAAAAATAATAATTAGATTTATATGTATATCACTTTAAAATTTTGTTAGATATCGAGATGGGTTATATCTAAGTTTGTTGAGAGCTACGTCAAGAAAATCACCCCATAGAGAGGTATGGAATGGTTCTAGATCATAGCTTGTTTCAAGCAATGAGTTCCACCTTATTAGCTTTACTACCAAAAAATTTCTGAGAGAAGTGAGAGCATTATTCTAAAACATTCAAAAGCTTTGGGTTCTGTAAGAATGGTATTATAGTGAATCGGTTCCAATAATGATTTGGTCATCTTTTGTGATCAGATTGAAATATCATCAAATCCTTCTTCGCACAAGCTTGAGACCGCTCCTTGGAAAATATTGTTCCACTTTATAGGTATGCATATATTTAAATTAATTAAATATTCATGTAGTATAGCTTGCTCATGATAGTGCATTATTAATTGCTTAATTTGAATGTTTAACTTTATAGAGAATGTATAAATCTTAGGATTCCACAAATGGCAATAATTTGATACTCGAGAGCTTGTCAACCCTATATACTTTAGAGATTATGGCTATGTGGCTAGCACATTTTCTTGATGGTGGATTTTGGCTCGAGCATGAAATTGATGGAGGAAGATGTGAAGAAATGAGATAAATACATGAAAGAATACACTCAAGAGTATTATAGAAGATCAAGCATAGCGACCATACATATATGATATAATGATCAGCTTTGTAAGGACATGGGCTATAGTCCTAAAAGAAAAAATGATTATTGTTTGAATTGTTCATGCCATATTGACCATGATTATGCCCGACATAAAGAGGATTGATAGAACTCTTTTAAGTTTGTGACAAGGAACCAACAATAATATCATATCAATGATTGTCTATTAATTTTCTTAAAGTCAATTGTGATGACAATAATATAATATGATGGTGATTTATAGTTTTGAAAGGAGGATTGCTATATATAAATTTTACTTTTACCATATTTAATGCCTCGATCATCAATATCACATCATCACTCATTTTTTTAAAGCGAATGCACATTTCCAAGTATAAGAAAGTGTTAGACAACTAAATTATAATGTGTTAGATAACTAAATGTCTAACTTTGATTAGATTTGTAAATGTATATGAAATGTGTGGTATGTGTATAAATCTTCCTATAATAATAATAATAATAATAATAATAATAATAATAATAATAATAATAATAATAATAATAATAATAATAATATAACAATAACAACAACAACAATAATAATAATAATAATAATATAATTTTAAAAATAATATTTGTGCAATAATAAGAAATTTGTAATGAAAACTTCTTATAAAAATAAATTAAAAGAGTAAATAAAAGTAGTACTTGTCAAAGAGAAGAAGCAATAATCAATTAAACTTACTTCCATTTCTAAGCTCTTCTTAAGAAAATTTTAAAACCTTCTTAAGCAATTTTAAAGAAGAATCATCAACTTTTTTTAGTATAAGCTGAAATGCTCTCCGGAAGCCATGTATAGATGTACAAATCCCCTACATGCAATGCTATAGTACTGAAAATATTTAACTATAATTTTTATTTTCTAATATATGAAGTAATATTTAAATCAAATATTACAACATATTCGACTTAGCATGCCTATATATCTTGTTTAATTATTTTAAAAATTATAATTAAAATACCCTTTTTAGTTTACTTTTTAGTATTATTATTATTATTATTATTATTATTATTATTATTATTATTATTATTTTATTTTATTTTGGGTTTGTTGTAAGAATGCTAGTGTGAGTAAAATTTTAAACATTTAAGTAAAAAAAAATGTTATATTTAGATAGATAAATTACCATTAGAATTTTTGACAAATTTTCTCACAAAATGAAAAGCTATTTTTTGGCCACCAAACTAATTAGGTAATGAGATTTTAAGTGGTGGTAGGTTCTTTTGATAATTAATTTAGAGCTAATTAGTGTTAAGTGAGATATGTTTAACCTATTGAAATTTATTTGAGGTCTTATGTTTAATCAATATGGCCAATTTGACCTTTGATCTTATAGAGTTAAATAGGTCTATTTTAAGTTAAATTAGTTCAAAAGTCTAATAAAGCTTCACCAAGATATTATTTGGCTATATTAGTCATTGATAAATAATAATGACCTATTAATATGGTAGGCCTTGATTATTTTGAACATAATTATTAATGACCTATTTAGCCTAGGGGATCTTAGTTTAATCTAATTATTAATTATGATTAGAACATACAGTTTGATGGTTTAATCCTTTAACATAGGTTTCACAAATTGATTTGATTCATTGACTCAAAATAACTATTTAAATTTGGCTAATTTTGACTAGGTTGATCGAGGTTAAATCTAACCCTATTAATATGGTAGGCCATGATTATTTTTTGAACATAATTATTAATGACCTATTTAGCCTAGGGGATCTTAGTTTAATCTAATATTAATTATGGTTAGAACATAATAAGTTTGATGGTTTAATCCTTTAACATAGGTTTCAAGTGATTTTATTTATTGGGTCAAAATAACAAATTAAATTTGGGGTAATTTTCACTAGGTTGATGAGAGGTTAAATCTAACCTGTAAGTTACACTCTAGAGATCTATTAATCAATTAAAATATTTAGACAAATATTTTAACCAATGACGAAAGAAATTGAATGCTTATACCACCAGTCCACTTAAACTAATTAGAATTGTTAGGTATACCCAAAGGCTAGCTAAGGTTGAACTTATCAATATGAAATAAATTTGATTTGAATATAAATGGTTAAAAATCTCTTTAAATGAGTTTAAATCACATTTAAATCCTATGGTCATTTTAGGTCCAAATTCTAGTCAACTTAAGTTTAGGGGTTGAATAGGATTTTTTAGATAAACAATAGAGTTAAATTTATGAATTGAATTAAAATTTGAATTAGGAAAGGAGAAATAGCTTGGATCATCTCTAGAAAGAGCTAGAAGATTAACCAAAGGATATTAATTTGGTTAAGTACTAATTTAGTTAAGTTTTAATGATTATGAGAAACTCAATCCCAACTTAAACAATAATTTGAACTTGTCTCACCCAAGCATCAATATTTATTAGAATTTTGACATTCTTTATGTTAACATGCATATTCAAATTGGCATATTATATGATTCTTCATCATGGCGATGTTTTAAATATTCCATGTAAGGTTTTGATGTATATGCATTGATGAAATATAATAGAATACCTTATATGGTACATACCTTAGGCATAAATGTTTGAAGCCCTTATATAATTCATTAGTCTATTTAGAAAGTATATAGAAATGCATTGCCTATCAAGTAATTTTTCCTCTAACATCATACATGCAAAGCCCAATCCATTATTTTTTATATTTAGATTCTACTATTAATATTGTTCAATATTAATCACTTTTAGTGCAAAATAAATTAACATTATCACAAATAAATAACAATTTTTACATAATACATACATCTAATTTGGTGATTATATATGAATTCCAAACACTTGATGCCATGGATGAACTCTAAAGATAATCATTAGGTTTCCAAAGGCACATCCATTGACAAGACCTTGACATAAATTCTATAAAAAATAATAAAATTAAAATTTTGTGAAAAATGATTATATATATATAGACACTAAATTTTTTAAAGATAAACAAGAATATTTTTATAACTAAGAATAAAAATACAAAAGGTAGAAAACTTTAGTTCTAAAGAAAAATAATAAATAAATAAAATTTAAAAGCACCAAATGATCAAAAAAATCTTATATAAAAGTTGCTAAGAATTTTTTTATTGTTTGGAGGATATTTGAGCAAATTTAATCTCAAACTCATACACACAACTCATACACACACAACTCATACAAGAATTTAAACTCAAGACCACTTGGTTGACACCTTTAACTCTCAACCACTAGGCTAAAGTTCCTTACACAACTAAGAATCTAATTATAGCCATCTCTCTCTTAGAAGTATCACAACAATCTAAAAATTTAATGTATGCACTAATGAAATATGGTTTTCTTATAATGCATTTTTTTATCTATGTTTCTCATAAACAAAATGCATTAATTATAGAAGGATTTGTTCACAAAAAAAAAAAAGAATAATAAAAAATATTTTATTGTGCTCCATACATAAATATGTGGTAAGGGAGGAGAAAATAACCTCCAATAAACAATTATCCTCACAAAAAAGAAGATTTAAAATGATAAAAATATCGATCATCTCTTAAGGGGCATGGGTTGATACCTCTTATATATATATATATATATATACACACACTATATATATATTTTGACCATTAGATTACCCATTCTCATCAAATTGTTGTGACCCATGTAATCAAATAAAACATTTATCCATATATCAAAATTTAGATCAAAATATACCCCATTTGGAAACTACATTCATGTTGTATATTGGTTACATTTTGAATAATCTACGTATGAAAGCTAAGTTTTATAACGACCTAGCTACCTATGAAGATGGCTAAAAGTAATTTGACTATTGTAAAATAAAAATATTTTATACACACCCATTTAGCTTCTTCATACAACGGCTTCTTCAGCGCTTTTACTATAACTTTTAATATAGCTATTTGTTACAAACCCTTCATCACAATGTATACCAACATAAATTTAATTGAATAATTTTCATAAAATTAACTTTGTCGACATCTTTGTTTACAGAAATCTTAGAAGCCCTTGAATTCTTTTCATATAAATTTAGAGGCCATTCGGGATCCCATTTATTATTTAATTTTTTATAATTTTAATTAATTATTTATTTAATAAACTAAAACCATCCTTCGAAAAAAAAATTTTCTTTTGACCCGTAGACTCGTCTATTAAGCTTCAAGTTGTGCATGGGACTTGGATCCATCTTTAAATCGATTTAGCATATTTAATTATATAATATTATCCTTTATATTTAATACATATATAATATATTATCAGATAAATGAAACTTCATGAAGGGAACCAAGCTAACATGAGAATTCATTAAAAAATGCTTCAAATAATAATAATATGAAGTACAACATGGGTTCTTGTGAGTACATGGAGCATACTCTTAGTATATTTTGTGCACTTCATATATTCAACAAAAAATTTATTACTAAGAAGTAATGAGTTATTAAAATGATGTTTGATGCATATTTAACTTATGATTTAGCTATTTAATTTAGAGTACTTTGAGTGCATGATAGCATTACTCAGGTACTCACTTACACTCATATTCTACAATAAATATGATTAAAAATAAGTTTGATTTATCAATTAAAGTCAAATATAATATAAAATAAGTTTAATTTATCATTAAAAAATAAACATTTACATGTCATATTTTGAATGAAGGGCATGTTGGGAAGTAAATAGATCATAAGTATGAAAACCGTTCAAGTGTTTTAGAGCATACACGAAATAAATGAAAACCTAAAGTAAAAGATTCACACGAAGACACCGATTTAATGTGAAAAATATCCAAGAATTGAAAAAAAATTATAGAGCCACACCACTAAGAAATACACCGTGAAAGAAAAAGGTGAGGAGAATAATATAAATTACACTTATAGCCTCTCTACACTTTAGTCACTCTAGGACACATACTTCATTGTCACACACAAGAGAAAAAATACATTAAGAATACAAAAGCGTAGAAAAATTGTCTAAATATGAAGTCTTCTTGTAGCGCCAGCGATCGTGACGACACACGGGTGTTGGTTTGCTATCTACTAGACTTTTTTTGCACGTTCAAGTGAGACGGCAGGGGTCGAGGGAAAGCCTCTTTGTCAATTTTGCATTTTGGTGCCATAATCCTAGTGTCGTGACATTTCCTTAGAAGTCGGCGTTGTGACCCAATGTGGAAACCGCCTCCTCTAATTCTGAAGCTAAGGTCTATTGTTCCAAGATCGATGTTATGCTTCTCGGCACCAAGGCGTTGTTTCTAGGGATAAAAATTAGGCTCACCATATAACAAGGCCCACGTAGCCCCTATTAGTCCACATATAATATTCTCTCTTTCAAAGCTAATTCCATGTGCCCTTATTTTTCCCCGTCCATACCATGTGGCACCGTTTCACCATCTAATCCATAGCTCTACAACCCAATAATTGTTTTAATATATTTATATATTTAATATATTTATATATATATATATATATATATATATATATATATATATATATATATATATATATATATATATATCGAATATAGTGGGGTAATGAAGAGCCCTCGGTGTGCCAATGCCAAAAAAATTCAGGGCAACTAAAATAAAATCAAAATTCAATTGCCACGGAATAATAACCCTAATATAAGTCACTCACCCTCTATAGATTGTGAATCACGCATAACGATAGAAGGCTTCAACAATTGACATAGACAACACATAGGTATCCTCTCTTTCCAAAATTTTAATTTTCATGTGGAGAATTTTTCCATTTGGACAAATTCGTTATCTCAACTTTACATTTTATGAAATTGGATGGAGCATTTTTAGCTAAATTGCATGACATTCCATTCGTAGTGGTTGAATGGAATAGTAAATGCTTTATATATATCTTCTTATTTGACGAATCTAACAAATAGCTAGATTTTAAATCAAATTTGAAAAATATTTTATTTTATCTGACGATTAAAAAATCTCTTTTATTAGGAAGAGGACATCTAATTCATTTAAAAACTTTATTGAGAGGCTTGTAATTGATTATAAGTCTAGGTTTTCCTCTCCTTTTCAATCACATTCATAACATAAAATGTTGTACAACTCTGAGAGTAAGATTATCAATTAATTTTTTTATTAGTAATTGACAATCTCATTTTACATAAAACTAGATAATATTCATTCATCGACATGGTCTAGCTTTTGGGAATGTCATGCTCATTGAACATTTCAATGTACAAGAGTTCAAGCGAATGCATTTTTTGTTCAAAAGCTATTAGGTTTTCACCACATATAGAGTTTTGAAATATTGTAAGCAATATTAGATTTTGCTTATAATTAAAGCATAGGAAATTTTTGTTTCATAGTTAAATCCAAAATTTCAAACTTTAAATAGTTTAAATGCATAGACTTATTATGAAGTCTATTTATTTCATTTATAATAATTTCTTTAAGATTGGTGATAAATGAGATAATCTTTTCATCCCAAATTTAGTAATGAATTGATATGATCAATCCTTGTATTGGGAATTATTTTGAGAAGAAAAGGTGTTCCCAAAATAATATGCTAAGTTAGATTCTTGACTAGCAAGAATGACATAGTAATATAAAGATCATCTTAATAAATTGCTACAACAAATAATTTGTAGTCAATTTGTAGGATTTCTCCTTCGCTTTTAAGCTTAGTGATCTTTTCAAAATATTTGGAGGTATAAGTCCTTTAATACAATTTAAATCTACACCACTATCAACAAGGGCATTAAGATTATGTAATATGAATTCATTATTTATAATTAACTTAATGGAAATATATCATTTTTGATATATTTCCTTTTGAATACTTTATAGTAATCATTAGCGAAGTTTCGATTATCTTTAAATCGATTGTTGTCTTTGAGATTAATAGATTGAGAATAAGTTGAATATTGATTTATTTCTAAATCCATTATTCATATTCATTTGATCTTGTTCACTTTAATATCTCGATTTTTTGTTGTAATGATCTTCATGTTTAAATCATTGAGATACTTCCGGATGAATATTTTTCTCAATTCTTCTCGATATACTTTCTTCAGTATATGGGAAGCCAAAAAATGATTATCGGTTCCTTTTATTTAAGATTTTAATGATTTTGCTTGAGTTGATGAGTCATCAACTTGAATTAATATTTATGAGTTGGTCTTTTTAATCATATTAAGGTAAAAGAGACATTTTGATTATATTTTTATAGTAATCGATTGTTGACAAAGTTGCAACATTCAAATCTATCTTCATCGGATGAAGAAGAAAAATTATTTAATTTCTTCTTCACTTGAGGAGACATCATTTTTTTCGAGAAGTTAAAAGAATTTTCAAGATGGTTTGTTTCAACCCTTCATCAATTTTTAATTCATTTAATTTCTTCTTAACACTACATCAATTAGCATAATGACCTTTGCATTTATAGCAATTAATTTCTTTATTAGATTTTTCTTAGGTGCGTTTTATTTTTTAGAGGTGTTATTAGTCCTCTTTATTTGTTTAGATTTATACTCTACCTTTTGTTTACCTTCTTCTTTCTTGTGAGGTATGCATCGGAGGGGTTATGCAGTGTTTGAGAACTCACCGAGTTGTCTTCGTTCAAGAAGGCGTTCTGTTTGATTTGATGATCTAACTTTATATTGGAACAAAGGGTTAAACTGTTCTAATACAAGCGGATATAAGATTTCCATAAGTAAGAGTTTTGTAAGGGATTGTCCCATCAAACAATTGAAGATGGGTATTAACCTTTTCAGCAAAAGGTTTGTACATTCTATAATTTTTTGCTTCCAATGTAAGCTATTGGTGTCATTTAAAGTCATTACTCTAGCTAAGAAGACATCCTTATACCATCTAAAATGTGTAAGGGAAGGACAACATAATTTTGGAGAGAGTGAGTTTTTCTCCTTGATCTCTAATTATTCAAAATGATCTAGGATAGCATGGAGAAGATTATAAACATTATTTTCAATTAGTTTTGCTATTCTTTTGGTAGGTGTTTTACTAAGCTTCGATTTTACTTAAATAAATCATCTTGCTTGCTCTAAGAGATAATGGTCCCACTAGCCTTTGAGTACTCACGAGAAGCCCACAGGGCAATA
>JAKCPB010000624.1:0-87624 GCA_021442155.1 Cymbidium sinense
CTTCATCTTTAGTTTAATTTTCTTTTCTTTGTGGCCTTTTCTAGACAGCCTAATTTTAGGCTCTTTACTTTTATCTTGGTTTAATTTTTTATTTAGTTTCTTTTAGGTTTTATTTAGCTTTAGCTTTTAGCTTCTTTTCTGTCATGGGTTTAAGGTTAATTGAAGATTGTAGGTTTAGGCTTTAGGTTTTAGGGAGTTTTAGGGTTTGTAGTTTAAGGTTTTTGGGGTTTAGTGTTTAGGAGTTTAGGGTCTAGCAGGGTTTAGGTTTTGCCTCAAGGTTCGTTTTAGTTTAGGGTTTGAGTTTTGGTTTTTAACGAGAACAAATTCGATTCAACATTTCTTCTTTCAATTTAACCAAACCAAGTAACACACCAAGTTTTCTAAGACACGTTTATGACATAGATAAAATGAGCACGAGATAGAGCAAATCAAAACCCTAGAACTAGAATCATCTCTACTCTAAAGACACATTTTCATAAATAGTAGATTGGATTTCTTCTTCGCTCTAGTTCCCATGTAATCACCCCACCTCTCGAGTAGGTAGATCCACCATTATATCCCCAATCTCTCCCTCCACCACATGTTGTAACATCTGTCGCTCCTCCCACCTCCACAAACATCACTGCTCCGACCACCACCTCCATATCCACCGGCACCTCCAGATCGCTAACCACCACTATGATAACCGTCGCCTCCTCCTTCACCTCCACCTCCAGATCTAGACTAAGCAAGAATGTTCCCGCCATCAAGGTTCTTCTTATTCTGGGGTTTAGGTTTAGGTTTAGATTATTAGTTTTAGGGTTTAGGTTTATTTTTTCATTTATTTAGTTACTTTTAGGTTTAGGTTTAGGTTTTAGGGTTTAGGGTTAGGGTTTAGGTTTAGATTTTTTTAGGTGTTTTACTTTAAGTTTTAGCATTTTATGTTTATGCTTTAGGGTTTAGGGTTTAGAATTAGGATTTAGCTCTTATGGTTTTAAGGTTTAGGTTTTTGTGTTTAGCTTTAGGGTTTAGGATTTTTGTTTAGTGTTTTCTTTAATTAAGTAAATTGGTTTAGGTTTATTTAGTTTATTTTGATTTATTTTAGCTTATTTTATTTATTTTTTTTATTTATGTTTATTTTTTATTTTATTTAATTTAGCTTATTTATTTTAGGTTTATTTATTTTAGTTTAGGTTTTTATTTTAATTAATTTTAGGTTTAGTTTTAGGTTTAGGTTTATTTTTATTTGAGTTTTATTTTTATTTTAATCTTTGGTTTAGTTTAGGTTTTATTTTATTTTTTTAGGCTTTAGGTTTTATTTTAGGTTTATTTTTAGCTAATTTTTTAGTTTTGGTTTAAGTTTTTTTTTTTATTTTATTATTTTAGTTTAGGTTTAGTTTAGTTTATTTATTTTATGTTAGTGGTAAGTATTATTTATTTTAGTTTTGATTATCTTAGTTTAGTGTGTATTTTATTTATTTTTATTTTTAGTTATTTTTTAGTTTAGTATTTTAGTTTTATTTTTTCTTTGTTTTTATTTTTAGTTTTATTTTTTATGTTTATGTTTTATTTTATATTTTATTTTTTTTTTTAGGTTTAGTTTTTATTTTATTTAGAGATTCTATTTTTTAGTTTAATTTATGTATTTATTTATTTTATTTTAGTTTAGTTTCATTTTTTTATTTTATCTTTTTTTTAGTTTAGTTTAAGTTTTGTTATGTTTTATTTTTTTTTTTATTTTATTATTTTGGTTTAGGTTTTATTTATTTTATATATAGGTTTTATTTATTTTAGGTTTAGGTTTTTAACTTTTTAGGATTTAGAGTTTAGGGTTTAGGTTAGGTTTTTATTTAGGTTTAATTTTAGGTTTTATTTTTTAGTTTAGGTTTAGGTTTATTTATAGTTTATTTTATTTTATTTAGTTTATGGTTTAGGTTTAGTTTATTTTTAAATTTATGTTTAGGTTTTATATATTTTAGTTTAGTTTATTTTAGTTTAGGTTTAAGTTTATTTTATTTTTATTTTTGGTTAAGTTTTACTTTAGTTTTGAGTTTGGGTTTTATTTTTTTATTTTTTTTAGGTTTATTTTTTTATTTTTTTATTTTATTTTATTTAGTTTTATTTAAGTTTATTTTATTTTATTTTATGTTTAGTTTTTTATAATATTTGCTTTTTTATCTTAGGTTATTTTATTTTATTTTATTTAGTTTTAGTTTCTTTATTTATTTATCTTTTTATTTAATTTCATTTTATTTTTTAGGTTTAGGTTTAGTTTTAGCTAGGCTTTATTTTATTTTATTTAATATCATATGGTTTAGGATTTTATTTATCTATCTTTATTATTTACTTAGCCTATTTTAAAGTGCCTGGTTACCAGGGCTGAGGGTTTAGGGTTTGCCAGTGGTTTGGCCCAGGCCTAAGGCCAGGGTTAGGATTAGGTCAGCCTAGAGCTCAGGCCTAAAAGGCAGTGATCAGCCTTAGGGTTTAGATCAGTGGTGGCCCAGGATCTGCTTAGAGTCAGGTTTGATTAGGGCTCAGGGCCTGTGGCTCTAGTTGAATGTGGCCCAGGGTAGTAAAGCCCAGGTTTTGTGGCCTGGGGTAGTGATCAGGTACAGGGCTCAGTGGATGTTAGAGTCTTTTTAGGTCAGCCTAGTAGGCTCAGGTCCAGGCCAGCAGTTTAGGGCTCAGTCAGTGGTAGGGCCCAGTTTAGGGCTTTAGGCCTTATGCCTTTGGCTTTTTTAGTTATTTTTTTTTTAATAATTAACTATTTTTTTTATTTTAATTAGATTTATTTTATTTTATTTTATTTTATTTTTGTTTATTTATTTTAGTTTAGGTTTATTTAGTTTATTTTTTTAGTTTATTTTATTTTATTTTTTAGGTTTATGTTTTATTTTTTTTTTTAGGTTTAGGTTTTTTTATTTTATTTTATTAGGTTTAGGTTTTAGGTTTTTATAGGTTTATTTTAGGTTTTATTTTTAGTTTAGGTTTTTTTAGTTTATTTTTATTTATATTTCACTCATTTTAGGTTTTGGCTGCCTGTTTTTTTATCTTCATTCACCTTTACTTCTAAACATTTGTAGTTTTTAGTTTGTTTACTTCATCATTTATTTTTGATGTTTTTTTTTTTTAGTTTAATGGTTATGTTTTATTTTCTATTTAATTTTATGTTTTATTTTTAGGTTTACTTTTCAGTTATTTATTCTTTTATTTATTTATTTATTTTTATTTTTATGGTTTAGGGTTTAGTGCTTAGGTTTTAAGTTTAGGATTCAGTGTTTAGTTTAGGGTTTAGGGTTTTTTTTTTTTTATTTAATAGAGTACAAATTTAGATTCAACATTTCATTTTTTTTTATTTCATCAACCAAGTAACACACCAAGTTTTCTAAGACACAAGCTACAACATAAAGAAAAAAATGAACATGCATAGGTTTTTAGCTTTTTAGGGTTTAGGGTTTAAGGTTTAGGTTTTAGGGTTTAGGTTTTAGGTTTAGGGTTTAAGTTTTAGTTTAGGGTTTAGGGTTTAGGGTTTATGGTTTAAGGTTTAAAGTTTTTTCTTAAACAAAGAACAAATTCAAATTCAACATTTCTTCTTTTTTATTTCATCATCCAAGTAGCACCCCAAGTTTCCTAAGACACATGCAATGAGATAAACCCTAAAAATGAGAACCAATAGAACAAATGAGCACCATCAAAAATGACACCACCATCATATCCTCGATCTATCCCTCCACCACCACCATGCCTGAAACCTCTGTCACTACTCTCACTTCCATAACCACCACTGCTCCGACCATAACCTCCATATCCACCAGCACCTAGAGATCCCCCACCACCATTGCGATAACCACCGCCTCCACCTTCACCTAAATGGCAAAATCTGAGACCAAGCACTTGATTGATGTTCTTTCATCAAGGTTCCCCATTCTGTGGGTTGGTTAGTTTAGAGTTTAGGATTTAGGGTTAATTGGGTTAGGGTTTTAGTTGGGGTAGGGTTTGGGGTTTTATGATTTAGGGTTTAGGGAGGGTTGGTAGGTTTAGGTTGGTTTGTGGTTTAGGTTGGTAAGGTGTGGAGGTTTAAGGTTTAGGGTCAGGAGGGTTCAGTGGTTTGGGGAGGTTAAGGGTTTTAGGGTTTAAGGTAGGAGTTAGGGTTGTAGTTGGGTTTAGGATTTAGGTTTTTTTTAAAGATCCAAGAAGTAGCTTAAGTTTATTTAGTTTATTTCATTTTATTTGAGTTTATTATTTTTATTCTATTTAGGTTTAATTTTATTTATTTTAATCCAATTATTTTAGGTTTATTTATAATAATTTAGATTTTATTTTATATTTTAGGTTTAGTTTATTTTATTTTTTTTTATTTTATTTTTAGGTTTAGATTTCATTTTATTTTATTCTTAGGTTTAAGTTTAGGTTTTATTTTATTTTTAGGTTTAAGTTTTAGGTTTATTTTAGGTAAAATATTTTATTTTGTTTAGTTTATCTTTATTTTTTGTTTACTTTATTTTATTTACTAGGTTTATTTATTTTATGTTTAGGTTTTAGGTTTATTTATTTTGTTTAGTTTATTTTAGTTTAGGATTAGGTTTATTTTATTTTGTTTAATTTTATTTTTAGGTTTAGTTTTTTTTTTATTTTAGGTTTAATTATTTTATTTTTTATTTTAGGTTTTATTTTTAGGTTTATTTTTTAGGTTTTAGGTTTTTATTTTATTTTATTTTAGTTTAGTCTATTTTATTTTTTATTTTAGGTTTAGTTTATTTTATTTAGGTTTTTTTTTTAGAGTTTAGGTTAGGTTTTATTTATTTTATTTTATTTTAGTTTTAATTTTTTATTTTATTTCTTTAGTTTTAAGTTTAGGTTTAGGTTTAGGTTTTAGTATATTTTATTTTATTTTATTTTTTATTCTATTTTAATTTAGGTTTCTTTCTTTTATTTTGTTTTAGGTTTTATTTAGTTTAGGTTTAGGTTTTAGCTTTTATGGTTTGAGTTTAGGTTTAGGTTTGTTTAAGGTTTAGTTTTGAATTTTAGTGTTTTAGGTCTTAGGTTTAAGTTTTAGTTTAGATTTTAAGGTTTTTCTTAATAGAGAACAAATTCAGATTCAACATTTCTTTTTTTTGATTTCATCAACCAATTAGCACCCCAAGTTTTCTAAAACACAAGTGACGACTTAGATCAAAAATGAGCACCCATAGAGTGAATCAAAATCCTTAAGACTATTAATGCCTTTTCATAAGCGATGATTCATTCATCATTTTCTCCAGTTCTAATCAAAACCACCACCCTCTCGATGATCCGCCATCATACCCTCTCTCCCTCCACCACCACCACGGTAGTTCTCCACTTCCTCCTCCATAACCACCACCACCCACCTCCATATCCCCAAGACCTCCAGTGATCCCCACCACCACTATAATCACCTATGTCTTCGCCTCCACTAGATCTAGACTGAGCCTAGATGGTGATGTTGCATCAAGGTTTTGCTCATCTAGTGTTTAGGGTTAGTTTATGGTTTAGTTTAGTTTAATTTATGGTGGTGAGGGTCTAGGGTCAAGGTTTTGCTTTGTGGTTTAAGTTTGTGGTTTAGGGTTTAGGTTTGGGGTTTAGGGTTTAGAGTTTAGGGCTTTAAGGTTTGGGATTAGGGTTTAGGTTTAGGTTTAGGGTTGTGAGGTTAGGTTTAGGTTTAGGTTTGTGGGTTGGGGTTTATTTATTTTAGGATTTTTTAAAATTAAGTAAACCCAGAAGTTGCTTTTAGTTTACTTATTATTTCTTTGAGTTGATTTTATTTTTTTATTATTATTTATTTATTTTATTTATTATTAGTTTAATTATTTTAGGTTTATTTATTTTAGTTTAGGTTTTATTTTAGTTTATTTTTTTGGTTTATTTTTTTTAGCTTTTATTTTATTTTATATTTTTTAAGGTTTTATTTTTATTTTTAGCTTAGGTGTAGGTTTATATTTTTTTTATTTTTAGGTTTAAGTTTCATTTTAAAGTATTATTTTTAATTTAGGTTTAGGTTTATTTTATATTTATTTTATTTAGTTTAGGTTTAGTTTAGGTTTAGTTTATTTTAGGTTAAGGCAGGTTTTATTTTATTTTTTTAGTTTATTTATTTTAGTTTTTTATTTTATTTTGTTTATTTTATTTTAATTTTAAGTTTAGGTTTTTTAGTTTAGGGTTTTAGGTTTTATTTTTTTATTTATTTTAGACTTTTATTATTTTTTTTAGGTTTAGGTTTTATTTAATTTTTTAATTTTATTTATCTTTTTTTTTTATTTAGGTTTTATTTACTTTAATTAGATTAGTTTAGGTTTTATTTTATTTTATTTTAGTTTATTTTAGGTTTAGGTTTTGGTTTTATTTACATTTTTTATTTTATTTTATTTTAGATTTCAATCTTTTTTGATTTTATTTTAGTTTAATTTAGTTTAGGTTTAAGTTTGGTTTAGAGTTTAAGGTTGTGGTTTAGGGTTTTTTAGGGTTTGTGGGTTTAGGGTTTTGTGTAGGGTAGGTAAAGTTTTAGGTTTGGGGTTGGGCTTAGTTTTGTGGTTAGGGTTTAGGTTTAGGTTTTAGAATGTTATCTTAATGAGCCTCATGTTCCTGATCAATTTGATGATAACAAAATGTTTGGATGTTCTAATGAATGTTTTTATGTTTTTTCATATATCAATTGCTATATCCAATACATCTCATAATATGTTTGAAAATTGCAAGAGTAGAAGAATGAAAGATATATCAAAATGGATAATGAAGCTCAAGATACAATATTTTAGGTTATATGCATTTATAACTATCTTAGAAATTCAGTTCATTGGCATGAATTAATTTGCTCATAACTTAACATATTATTTTAATGAGGTTAATTTATATAAATCTCTATCTAATTAACACTCAATTATATGTTTTATACATAGCATTTGAATTGTCAAAATAATAAATGATAATAAATTATTAAGTGTAATTATTTTATTTACTTAATATAATTAAATATTTTAGTTTAGTTTTGAAGGTTATATGGATAACTAACATATGTATGATTTATATATAAATTATATCATAATATTAAATATCATATTTCAAAATTAACAAAAATATGTGAAATTTTGTATTTTAGCCAAAGTCATTTTATAATCAAGGAATTTATATCCGATTTCATCTCCAACCATTCCTGGATTTTTTTTCCTTTAATTTGATAGGTTACATGACCCACGCTTTGATTAAAATTGAATTTATTATGACTTTTCAAACATTAGTGATTTTAATAATGAATGCATGCTACATGCTTTGAATATATTAAGAGTCATATTTGATTATTATGTGAATAGCCAATTTTGGCTGCTTAAATTTAATATTTATTTAATATAAATTATATTTTATTGAATATTAAATTATTAGATGATAACATGATGTTAGAATAATATATTTTTTGAAATAATTCAAAATGATCTTCTTGCCTATAAATAGCCCTCATTCTCTTCATGAAAGCATTCCTCATTCAAAATTCAAAATCCCTCCAAAGAAATCTAAGAGAAAATTTCTTAGATTTTCCTTCCAAGTGTTCTCCAAATATTGCAAGATCAAATCCTTGGTTTGGAAGCTTCAACATCTTCAAATAAGCAAGCTTTTCAAATTACTTGAGTTTGTTTTCTTGATCTTAATCCTTTTAGTTGTTCATGCTATTTTCACCATCTATTTATTCTTTCCAAATTTATACTTTTGGTGGATTAGTCTTTGGACATTATTTTTCACATCAAAGTTTCTGATCATTTTTTTGTGAAAAGTTCTTGTGATAGTTTGAAGGATCTATTTCAACTTGTTGAAATTTTTAACTTCCTACAAATTTCTTTTGGTTTCTTGAAATATTTCTTCATTAGTCTTATTTTGAAAAATCATTTATTCTTAGATCTATTTTAGAAGTATATTTTAAGCATTTTAAAATAAATTATTGTTCTAAAATTATTTTCATATTTGCTAAATCTCTCTTTTTAATTAAAAGCTTACTAGCCTACTTAGATCTATCATATACTCATTTTATTTAAGTATTTTGTGATCATTAGCTTTAATTGAAATAATCTTTTGGTTAAAATATAAAATAGTTTATTCCTCAAATTTATTTTATTGAGCAAAAGAATATTGTGAATTTATTTTGAAATAATTTTATATATTAGTCTACAAATTGTAATAACATAAACATCTTAGTAAGATCACTTTAAGATATTTATTTTATTATTTCTTATCAATATTAAGTGACCATTTTATCTTGCCAAAATTTTTAAGTTGTAAGTGATCATTTATAAGTTGTGAGATCATTTTTTGAATTGGATAGGTATATTTGTGAGAGATTTATTTTATTAAAATTTATTATTTTGTATTTTTTTTGTCTAAAATTTATATTGGGGTTGTACTGCCTCAGAGAGAGTACATATTGTTGTGGGGTTGCACTCACCTGCTATATAGGAGAGTACCATTTATGCTATTTAAATTTAGTGGATTCAGCAGTGGTGTGGACACGTAGCCGCTTTGAGTTTAAACCACAAGAATTGTATCTTATCATTATAAATTAAAATTAATTTCTACTAAAACTTAAAATTTAAGATTTAACTTTTAAAATTTTTAATATTTTGGTGATATATTGACTCAGTGGCATAGGTTTAGGTTAGGGTTTAGTTTAGATTTAGGGTTTAGGGTTTAGGGTTTATGGTTTAGGATTTAGGGTTAGTTTAGGGTTTAGGGTTTTTTAGGCTTTAGGGTTTAAGGTAGTAGGTTTAGGGTTAGTTTTAAGGTTTAGGGTTTAGCATTTAGGATTTAGGGATTAGGGTTTAGGGTTTATGGTTTGGGGTTTTTTTTTTAAAATTAAGTATACCAATAGATTTATGTTTATTTAGTTTATTTAATTTGTTTTATTTTTATCATATTTTATTTTTTTTTATTTACCATTTATGTATTATTTATTTATTTATATTTTATTTTATTTATTTTATTTATTTTATTTTGGTTTTATTTATTTTATTTTTAGGTTTAGGTTTTTATTTTATTTTTATTTTAGGTATTTTTTAGGTTCATTTAAGTTTTTAGTTTTTTAGGTTTATCTTATTATTTAGTTTTAGGTTTTAGTTTATTTTGGTTTAGTTATTAGGTTTATGTTTATCTTTTTGTATTTAAGTATTTTTTTTTTTAGCTTATTTTCTTAGCCTAGGCTCAGGGCTCAATGTAGGGTTTTGGGTTTTAAGTTTAGGCTCAGATTTTAGGTGGCTAGGCCCAGGGTAGGGTTTGGTTTAGGTAGGGTTTAGGGGCCTAGGGTCAGGGTAGGGTTTCCTAGGCTCAGGTTTAGGGTTTAGGGTTGGTAGGTTAGTTTTAGGGTTTAGAGTTTAGGGCTGTTGTTAGGTTTTGTGGTTTTAGGGTCCCGCTTAAGATTAGTTTATGGTTTTATTTTAGGGTTTAGGGTTTAGTTTTTTTTCAAATTATAAACCAGGTTTAGGTTTATTAGTTTATTTTTTTTAATTTATTTTAGTCTATTTGTTTTATTTTATTTTTTTATTTTTATTTTATTTATTTATTTATTTATTTTTTTAGGTTTATATATATTTTATTTTAGGATTTTTATTTTGTTTATTTTTGGTTTAGGTTTATATATTTTGTTTAGTTTTATTTTATTTTAATTTATAGTTTATATTTTATTTTTATTTTTAAGCTTAGGTTTAGGTTTTATATTTCTTTTATTTTAGGTTTATTTTAGTTTTTTTAGTTTAGGTTTAAGTTTATTTTTAGTTTATTTTATTTTATTTAATTTAGAGTTTAGGTTTAGTTTATTTTAGGTTTAGGTTTAGGTTTTATTTATTTTAGTTTAGGTTTATGTTTTATTTTATTTTGATAGTTTTAGGTTTAAGATTTTTTTTTTTTGTGTAAGGTTTATGTTTTATTTTTTATTTACTTTTTTGTTTATTTTTGGTGGTTTTATTTAGTTTTTATTTTATTTTATTTTAGGTTTATTTTATTTTTATTTTATGTTTAGTTTTATTTTATTTTGGTATTTTATTTATGGGTTTATTTTATTTTTTTTAGTTTAGTTTATTTTTATTTATTTTTAATTTAGTTTTATTTTTTATTTTATTATATTTTTTAGGTTTAGGTTTAGGTTTTATTTTATTTTTTTTATTATTTAGGTTTACGTTTATTTATTTATTTTATTTTTAGGTTTTATTTAGTTTAGGTTTAGGTTTTTAGGGTTTTAGTGTTTAGGGTTTTGGGTTTTGGGTTTAAGGTTTATGGTTCGGGGTTTAAAGTTTTGGGTTTTGGGTTTTATATTTTAGGGTTTAGGGTATTTAGGTTTAGGGTTTAGGGTTTAGGGTTTAGGTTTTAGGTTTAGGGTTCAGGTTTTTGTTTATGGTTTAGGGTTTTTGGGTTTTTTTTTAATAGAGAACAAATTCAGATACAACATTTCTTCTTTTCGATTTCATCAACCAAGTAACAAACCAGGGAAGTGAAGTAATCAAATGACCCTTGGCTAGCTAAAGCCTCGGGTTCTGGGATTTCTGGACTATATACCCATTACCATTCAATCTTATATAAATTAACACATGAATATAGGAAATAGAGCTCAACATTCATGCACTTAAGCTATAAGAATATGCATTTGTTATGTATTTATAACTAGTGTCATAACACATATTATTATTCATTTATAAGCTTTTGAAAAATACATTTTGATTTAATAGTGATAATAGCCATGCATATATTGAATTAAATCAACACATGCAAGCTTACATAAAGGAAATCCATTTTATTTTACTTGATTTTGAAAGATGGATGCATGAATTCAAATGACATACCAAATTTAACATGATTGGAAAGAGGACAATCAAATATAAGCATGTGATTCATTCAACCAAACTAGTTCTTAAGGACTATCAAATCAAATAAGATTATTTAAAGCAAACCAAAGCTTCTTTATTAATTAAGTTTTCAATTTGATTTGAAAGAGGAGAAGAGAAATCATTACATGTTGATTTAAACCCATTCCCACATTAGTGATTTGATTTAATTTAAGGAAATGTAATTAAGTTGATTTTATGGGTTAATTAAGTTGAACTTTTATTAGATGAATTAATTACCCTTACCTATGTCACTTTAAAGTAATTAACTAAATAATTATGAGCCAACATGATATGCATAGAAAATAAACTTGCAATGATCCTAGGAAAGGGCCTAATGCAATTGGCTCATTAATAGTTAATTTGATTAAGACTTAATTAATTACTCTTATGGTTTTCCCACACATGTGGACTAAACATAATTTCATTAAACTCCTTTAGGTTATTAAACACCTAAAGATCTACCCCATGATTTAATAATTAAGGTAATGTGATTATGATTTCAATTTGATTAAGTGATTTAATTAATTAGTAAAATCTTAATTAATTTCATTTTAAAATAGGGTGAAATAAACTTAGGAAAGGGGTCTCAACCCTATTCCTTAGTTCACTACTGTACAATGATTGATAAACTTAATTAACAAATTCAATACTATTCATGGGATTAATTAATCATTAATTAACTTAAAAGAGAAGTTAAGGAGAAGTTAAGGTTTAATTAGTCAATTTTCCTAATTAAGTGAGCAATAAATCCCAAAAAAATCATGGCAAGTAGAGGTCATCCCATTAAATTAATCCACAAAATTTGGGATTAATTTCTTAAGTAAAGGAGTAATTATGCTAATAATTTTGTAATTAAACTTAATTAAACATTAATTACTATTCAAAATTAGTTAATATCATTTTTAATTAATTATCCTATGAAATACCATTAAAATGAGTATTTTTTTTTATTTCCCTATGATTTGTTGATTTTTAGAAGTTTCAAACCATTAAAAAAATGATTAATTAAGCCTAATGAAAGCCTAATCTTGTACCACGCGACATGTCGACACGGGCACTTTCCATGTGGCACCATGAGATTGGCTAATTAAAACTTATACTGTCTATGTGGCGATGGATGCACTTTCTCGTCTATCATCCGATCTAAGATCGGATGGCTACAATTAATCCCATAACTTAATAAGATTAAATCATATCCATCTAGCAAACTAATCACAATAGTCCATTCTGATCATGATGAATGGACGGTGTGTGATCCAACATCACAGTGAGGGAGAAGGGAGTCCGCCAATGCTCACTTGATCCCGCTTACCCAAGCTCGGATCATCCAAAAGGATCCCACACCTTCACGACATCGGAGGGGATCCAATGGTCACAGATGCAACTTTTTCTTCAAAAGTGCCAACCCATTTTTTCCTAAGGATCAATTTTTGAAGCATACCTCATCGGAGCTTAAGAATGATGACTCGAAAGATTGATAAAGCTTCATCTAGTGGAGACAAAGCCTTGTTGACCAAGAATTAGATCAATTCCTCAACGTTCTCTTGAAAGGCCATAAAATAACAATTTAAAGCTTGGCTTTGATCGAAGTCCCACCTCCGGTGCTCGAGAAGCTTGTGAAATGATTCCTTCTTACTCGACAAAGCCTGCGGAAGGTGCATGCAAAGTTAATTTGAGTTTGATAAAGAAATGGGGAAGTTAGGTTAGAAATGGGAGTGTCCTATTTGTGATGGGGAATGGCATTTTTGATCAACGAACGAGCTTGAGAGCTTAGGAAATGGATCTACCTACTTATCTTGGGTAACTAGGGCTTTGAGGAATGATTTTTATGTGTATTTGAGTTGAAATGAAGGGGTGTATACCCCCATCATCTTGATCAGACGGTGGGATTGGGTTTGGCTTTTAGTGGCCATCTGGCCATCTCAGGGAGTCATGGGTGGTAGGGAGGAGGTAAGTTGGTTTGGCTTGGTTGGTTGAAGGTGTGGAGGTGGCGCCAAGGAGGAATCATGGGTGTCCTATGGGTTTCAAATTCTCCAATGGGAGGGTGAGGTGATTTAACCTCCCATGTAACCAACCACCTTGGGTCTAGTTGGCTCAGGTGCCTAGTGGACCATTGGGAGAGTACCAAGTGGCCAAGGAATGGAAATGACCACTTACATGGGTGATTTGTCTCATGTGATGCCCTTGACCCAAAGGGTAAATGATCATTTGGCATTGATTTAATTTGGGTAGATTTGAAATGAGCCAAAAGTGGGTTAGCCCAAATTTCAAGTCAATTGGAGTTGATTTGGTTAGTTTGGCTCAATTTGACTCATTTAGGTCAAATTAGGTCAAACCAAGGGTTAAATCAAGTTTATATGATCATTTAGATGTTTTGGTTCAATTGGTTTGGTTATTTGGCTTAGATTTTATTTTGGCTCATTTGAATTCATTTGGGTCAAATGGGTTAAGTTGATCGAAACCAAATTGGCCAAATTGGTTGGGTGTTGGTTTGGGTTTAGTTGACCAATTGAAGATGATTGTAGTTTTAGTTTCAATTAATTTGGATTTATTTTTGTTTAGGCCAACTTGAATCTTTAGGTCAATTTGGGCTAAGTAGGTCAATTGGGTTCAATTGGGTCCAATCATGGCTTTGGTCAAGTTCAACAATCAATTTGGAATGAACTTGAGCCATTGGTTGCAATCAATTTGGTTTATATTTTGATTTGACCCAATTTGGTCTTTTAGGTCAATTTGGGTCAACTTGGGTCAAGAGGGCCAATTGGGTTTGGTTTGACTCAATTGAAGGCAAGTCATATTCAAATATTAATTTTGATTTGGTATGAATCATTGGTTTCAAGGATTTAGCTTAGTTGCAATTTGGCTAGTTTGGGTTCATATGGGTTATGGGGTTGACTTGGTCAAATGACCCAGTTGACTTAGTTTGACCAAATTTGTGACAATTGATCAACCTAGGGTGATCAATAATCATGATGAGAGGTTTTGATGGGCTTGGTTCAATCCAATTTGGGTAGGATTATAACATGGCTCAAATAGGTCAAATTGGCCATTTTGGGTCAAGTGGACCAATCAGGTTTAGTTGGCTTGATTTTGGGTTGACTTTGATTTAGTTGAGTTTATATATGGATTTGGGATTGATATATAATTCAATTCAATTAGCTTGGGTTCAAATGGGTTTTGGTTCATTTGAACATTTCAAGTCAGGTTAAGTTATGTTTGACTTGGGTCATTTTGGTTTTATGATTGTAGATTTCATTTATATTTGTGAATATGATTGAATGTATGATTGATTCATGAGAAACCAATTCAATTTGGGTTTTGGAATGAAGGAATTTGGCTAAGTCAATAGAGTTGGGTCATGTGGTGTAGGTTTGGATTTTAATTTGGTTTGATTTAGTTTTGATGATTTAAATGTATATTTTATTTAAATTTGTGAAGATGATTGAAAATATGATTGATTTGTAGAAAATCAATTGAGTTTGACTTGATTTGGATTAAGATTTGGCTAAGTCCATGGGTTAGTCATATGGCTTAGAAGGGTTTTGATTTAATTTGATTTAGTTTGATTTACTTTTGATCATTTGAATGTAGATTTGATTTATATTTAGAAGATGATTGAAGATATAAATTTATTATGAGAAAATCAATTGATTTTGGATTGATTTGGATTAAGATTTGCTAAGTCCATGGATAGGTAATATATTGTGGAAGGGTTTCAAGTTTGGATTTGATCATGGGCTTCAATCATTTGGTTTTGGAATTTGGGTTTGGATTTGGATTTGAATTTGATGTTTGAACTGAACTTGAGGTTTGGTTTGAGAAGGTGAACATGGATTGGATTTGGGTTGTAGGGTAGGTGGATTATCCTAACCCCTAAGGCATAACCTAATCCTATAGTTAACCCTTCTAAGTCTTTAGCAAGTTAATTGTTTACCTAATTATTAGAAGTGTCTTATGACTAGGAAGTCTTAGTGTCTAGAAGACTCTAAGTCTAAGATGGGAAGATTGAATCCACACTCCAAAAGTGAGGTCAACAATCCTGGCTCCATAGTGTTGCCCTTGAGATAGATGATTGAAGACCAAGCCAAGTTTCACATTAGACTTAGATACATCTTTAACAATTTGTTTGGGAGACTATGCATACATGAGAACAACATAGTTCCATCTTCTCTACATCAAGTATGAAGTTTATGAGAGGTGGGATCATGCGGTCAAAGGAGATCTCAAGTTATTTATAGTTCATGAGGTTGACATATAGAGGATGCGCTTACTACCCTCAAAATCAACAAACTTGGCCAAAGTTTAAAAAAAAAAAAAAAGTAAAGAAAAGAAAAAGAAATAGAAAAAGAAAAGAAAAGAAAAGTGAAAATGAAAAAGAAAATAAAAGGGAGCGAAAATAGACTTGGAGGAGGAAGTGAAGCATGACATTAAATTCCGCCCACGCTTTACTCCATTCAAACATATGGTAACGACTGCTACACTAAGCATAGGAAGAGGCGCTGAGAGGCACCCTAGGGTGGAAAACCCTTTATTGGCCACCCAATAGAAGATATGTCCCAGCTACTGAGAGACTTATCCATATAGACTTAGAATCTAGTTCATAGGATGAGCCTTATATAAGCACACCAGCCTCTTAGAGATTCCCTTGAGGTGAATCTTGAGCCGATAATGAAGATCGGCTCCAAAGCAAAGCATAAGTGTATCCAAGTCTATATGTGAAATAGTTAGGCATCATTGGGAACCTTAGCTCTAACCCCACTTTCCTCTCAAAAGTTGAGGGTTTGGTAGTTAAGAAAGCCTAAGTCATCCATAGGTGTGAAGACTAGAGGTTCTTTTAGGGAACATCATCCTCAAAATTGATGTAGAACTTGAGGATGATTCATATAAAGATTTAATAGAATTACCTTTTGATTGGTACTTGTCTTGTGTTCATAATTTAGCAAAGAAAGGGTTAATCCCATATACTTGGTCAAAGCACAGGTCAGACTATTTTGAAAAAATATGGAAGAATAAATGCAAAAGCTCTCAATCAAGACCGGGACTAAGATATAGTGGGTCTAGTCGATGATGATAATTACTACTTAGACATCAAATCATTTAGAATCAAATTGGTTCTTTTCAAATCACCTCATATGAGCTATGCTTAGAAACTTGAGATGATCCAAATGATTTTGAAGTCAAAAAAATGCGGAGTTCAAAGAAGAGATCAAGTCAACCATCGATGATCTCAAGAAAAATTGACTTAGGCGAAGAAGATCCACTGAACATACATTAGTTCTTTGTTGAATGAAATTGAAACCAATGACTTAGTTAGTATTAACTAAGTTTAAAGATACTTTTGGAGTTATGAAGAGATGCCAAGATTTGCTCTTGACGTAGCAGTCCATAAACTAGCAATAGACCTACTAATAACCCTATGAAGCAAACTCCTAGATGAATGCGATTATACATAGAACAATAAGTCATTTTTTAAGTCAAGAAATTGATCGATGCTGGCTTCATCTAGGAAGAAAAATACCCTACCTAGTTAGCCAGTGCCATCCAGCTAAGAAAAAGATTGGCCAAATTCACATATGTGTTGATTTTAGGGATTTAAATAGGGTATGTCCAAAAGATGAATTTTCACTACCAATGCCGGAGCTGATGGTGCACATCACCTCATCTCATGCAGTCTTCTCTTTCATAGATGGCTTATCTAGATATAACCAAATAAAGATGGCCCCTGAAGATGAAAGATACACTACTTTTAGAACCCCGATCAAAATCTATTGTTGTAAGGTCATGCCTTTAGCCTTAAAAATGTCTTATACATACCGGTGACTTGAATCTTCAATGAACTCATTCATCATCAAGTTGAGTGCTATGTGATGATCTCGTGGTCAAAAGTAGAGAAAGGAAGACCATCTCTTTGACTTGAGAATAGTTTTCAAGTTAAGATAGTTTAACCTCAAAATGAACACGAAGTGTGCATTTGAGTAGCTTGGATATTCCTTTGTTGTCACACACGGGAATCAAAATCGATGAGATGATTAAGTGTTATAAGAAATGTCACCCCTAAAGTTTAACTCAACTTAGATCATTATAAGTGGTTGGCATATTTAAGATGCTTTATATCCAACTATCGGAAGATGTCGACCATTCTTAGCACTTGTCAAAAAAAAGTTTAAGTGATGACAAGCATGCCTTGAAGGCATCAAGCATTACGATGTCACCATGGGTTCTAGCATATCCGGGGCTCACACTTTACTGTTTGCTTAGATGACTCCTTTGGTGCTGTTGGCCCAAACCAATGGAAGAAGGAAGGAAAATGCTCTCTACTACCTCATCTTTCATCCGAGGCTAATTATCCACCCATTAAGAAGCATTGTCTTTAATCTTTGCATCCAAAAGCTACAACACTACATGCTTCCTCATAAGGTGAACTTAATCTCTAGAGCAATCCTATAGTATCTAGTGACACGGATGCTATCGACATTATGATGGTCCATGATCCTCAACACCTTGCCCCTCTGAATGGAATGGCTAGCAGATTTCTTGATACATCCACTTCTTGTTGACTCTCCGCTTAGTGAATATTTCCCTGATGAGCAAATCATGAACTTAGGGAATCCTAGCATTCACAGTTGGGAGATGTACTTTGATGGTGCGACTTCCTCTCAAAGAAGAGAAGAACCACAATCTACTATTCTAGGAAAAATAGGGGTAAGAATACTTATCTTAACTTGGACCATGATGTTATGAGATTTATCATCATCCAATCCTTGCACCAACAAAAGCTGAATATGAGATTGATTGTGGTGCGGAGTTAGTCATTACTCAAGCATCTAAAACATCAACATTTTTGGAGATTCTCTGCTAGTTATCAACTAAACTGCTAGGTCTTTTAAGGTTAAAAATCCCAAGCTCCATCACTATAATAAGAATATCATAGAGTTATTGGCCCAAATCCCAGAGGTTACCATTTATAAGATTCCTCGAGGAGAGAACAACATAGTGTATACTTTAGCCAAGCTTTAAGGTTGGCATGTCGAGGATGATCCATATCAATAAAGGTCCAAAATAGACAAGTTTATCCCTTATTGATATTGAACTCATCAAATAGTACTCTCTTGAAGGGGAGGTTGCCATTGCCAAGAAGGCGAGGAGTTAGGGTGGAGGCAACCATTCATGGATTACTTAAATAAAGATAAAACTACCTCAAGAGAATTAAGCTATGTCGATGAAGTAGAGAGCACTTTCTATGCTCTTGTGGATGGTGTCTTGTCTAGTGATCTTTGATCATATGTGGTTATATTATTTAGACAAGCATGAAGCTTCGTAAGATCATGATGGTACACTCAAATTATGTGGAGCAAACCGGTCAATCGAAGATGAAAGCCAAGATCAAGAGACTAGGATACCGGCCATGATAATCAAGATTACATGGATACTGGCGATGCCACCAATGTCAAATATGCGGTGTGGTCCTACACCAACCCAACATTCTACATCCTACATTGGCCTCATGGCCATTCAGTGTTGAATGCGACATAGTGGGTCTGATTGATCCTCCTTCTTCAAGGGTCATCAATTTATCTTAGCTACTACTGACTACTTTTCCAAATGGGAGAAGGTGATTACTCAGAGAGGTCATAGCTCAGCATGTGCTCCAATTTTTTAGGAACCATATCATATATATAGGTTGAGTTCTCGACAAATTATATTTGATAATGATATTGCATTCAAGAACGAGATCAACAACTTTCCAGAGATATAACATAGATTAGAGATATTCTACCATCAACTAAGGTCAAATGGATTAGAGCCTTCAACAAAACTCTCATCCAAATACTAAAGAAGACACTCGACAATAATAGCGATGGTGGCATGAGCGGTTAGTTGAAGCCATACCGCACCACATATAGAACTCCAACTTAGCTTTGCTCCTTTCTCCTTAGTGTATGGGTGCAGTCATTCTACCATTAGAAGTCCAACTCCCATCACTAAGGATAGTTGGGTAGCATGATCACAATGAGCAGAATGCCAAGTTCTTTGAAGAGCTCAAGGTTTAGAAAAGAGATGCCTGCGGGCATGCCAAAATCTCGAGTTGTACAAAGCTAAAATGATTCAAGCTCACAACAAGTTGATTTATCTTAGAGCTTTTCAAGTAGGAGAGCTTATTTTAGTTCTAAGGAGATTGATTGTTGCCCATCATAAGATGGGAGGCAAGTTTGAACCCACTTGGGAAGGCCCTTTTGCCATAGAAGGCCTACCAAGGAGGATCTTATCAACTTATTAATCATAAGAGGGCCCAATGCTTCTAATCAATGGGCTCTACTTAAAGAAATATTATAAATCATGTTTAAAAATAATTATCATCAATGAAAATTCTATTTTGAATTCAATCTCTTCCATGTTGAAAGTATTCTTGTTTGTGAATCTGCCACGATGTGTTTAGGGTAGATGTATGAAACTCGAGCGGTGTCCTATCTTTCAACGACACAACATAAACAAACTACATAAACATATAAAAAGCACATATCTTTTATCTCGGGCTACTGGTTGAGATAACACCCTCGTGCTCAGTTTGCTCTGTAGAGTGTACCTGTTAGTGGGTCACCCTAGTGGTCTTCTTGCTTTGGAGGATGTAAGTATGCTTTCCTTCCTTGGCCACTTTTCAATAAGCTCCTTGTTAGTTTGGTAGGCCTTAATGGTATCTACTATGTTGGCTTTATTTAAGAGGATGTGAGTCTGCTATGCTTTCTACTTGAATTAGCCTTCATGCACTTATTGGGTTGAGTATATTTGAGGTTTAGGATAAGTCCCCTAGTGGCTCCTTCCCTCCTAAATTCTTCAAGTCTAGGTCCAATCCTTCCTCGGGGCTCCCCACTTAATAGTCGCTCTAGGTCAGATAGCATATGTCCCATGATGACTATTCGATCATCAATTTGCTTGGAAAGTTGTAAGCCTACATGCTTTCTTTCAGTTGGTTGACATAGACACCTTAGGTTGGTTGGTTCTCACTATCGATGGATACACCACTCATGATGATGGATACACCTTAGGTTGGTTGGTTCTCACACCTTAGGATACACCACTCATGGTAGATGTAAGTCTGTTATGCTTTCTCCTTGAGTTGGCCACCTACACCTATAAGCTTTCTTTTCCAGGGCTTGGGATAATGCCCCTAGCAATGCCTCCTCTGTGGACCCTATATTTGGATCACATCCTTTACGACCCCATTTAGACACTACTTAGGATACTATCATATTGGATAGTTCCCCTTTCCTAGTAACCATCTTTATGGTTAGAATCCATCTTGTGGATGTGTAGATTCTTCCTTGGTTAATCGAGATAGGTCAAGGTGACATAGCCCCCTCTGTGGTCCCCTCGCGACATGGTCCACAAACTTATAAACAAAATATATATTCACTTGTGGATTAGGATGACACCCTAATGGTACCTTTTCTAAGCAAGTATCTTATCTTTAGGTTAGGTGTCGGTAGAACTCTATAGGAATCACGACAACTCTTGAGTTGATATAAGTCAGCGCATTCACTCGGTAGCTCCCTAAGTTGGGTTAATTTGTTGTGCTACCAATAGGTCACCCAATAGTTATTCCTTGCTTTAGAAGATGTAAGTCTATGCCTTCTTCCTAGCACTATCGTTGCACCAAAGGCAACCCTTTAGGTTGGCTAGCTCTACCCATGACAGTAGACTATCCCTTTGGATTTGTAAATGAGATAGGACAAGTCGATATAGCCCTTCTCTGGTTTCCATCGCAGACATGGTCCATAAATTAAATCTATCAAATTTGATGAGCTCACATCCCCTAGATATGCCCTCAATTTGAAATCAAACTAAACTAACAAACCATATCAAATCACATGAAAAAGGTTAAGATAAAATTAATCTTGACTACTTTTGAGTTGACATAAGTCCCCAATGGCATTCACTCAATAGTCTCCCTAGGTTAGGTCCAATTTATTGTGCATCCAACAGGTCACCCAATGGTTGTTCCTCACTTTGGAAGATGTAAGTCTGCTATGCCTTCTTCCTAGCACAACTATTGCACATCGAAAGGCAACCCCTTAGGTTGGCTAGCTCTACCCCACAGTTGGTAGACTATCCCTTTGGATTTGCAAACTTAAGGTAGGTCAAGGCTGATATAACCCCTTCTCAGTGGGTCCATCGCACATCGACAAAGGTCCATACATTAACTCAAATTAAATTAAACCAAATCTGATTTTCCCTAGTGGAGTTAAATTACACCCTCCCTAGTGCCCCAAATCGTATATAAATAAGTCAAGCAAATAAATCAAATTCAAAACCAACCTCCTCAATGGAACCAAATTATTAACCACTCCCCAATAGAGTCTAAATCAAAGAAATCCAACCAAACTATTCTTCTCTAGTGGATACATCCCCAAACAAATCTATGAAATCAAACTCAAATCCCAATCCCTAAGATAGCCAGAACACACTTCCCTAGTGGAAGGTTCATATACCGATCCCAGTGTTCGAGCCAGATCTCTAGATATGCCTCCACATAGTTAAAATAACAAATTAAAGTTAATTCGATCTTAATACCTATTGGATTATAGATTCTTATCTCTAGAGGAGTTTCTTTCCATAGATCATATAATCAAATCAAATTCAAACATTATCCCTAATAGATTTTCTTCTTCTATGCCCTCGACATGGACCCCTCATATGTCATGTCCAATGCATGTGTGATCCGTTAGCAGATCTCTCTCCATGTCCTTGACATGGAATTCTCATCAAATCTTATTTCTTCTCTTATGCACACCTTTAATACTTCAACTAAAAGCTTAACAATGTATTTGTTCAAATTACATCATCTTAACATTGTAATCAACATTTTATGATCTGTGGTGAAAGCTCAAACTAACTATACAATATCATGCAAAACATATTATATTAATTAAAACATATTATATTATAATATATGATGTTATATTATAATTTCTATAATATAATATATTGTCTAACATTACACCTTATTAGAATCACTTAAAAGGAATAAATAACAAAATTTTCTCAAAATCTAAATAATGTTCATTTTAGATGTACAATTGTTAATTTTTTCAATTAGAAATGGTACAAAATAGCATAATTTGTGTTTTTTCTTGGTGTGTGTCATGAATTTGGCCAAATCCTTCCATCTCAACCTTTAAATTAACATTTTTGTGAGTTTTGACCCAATGTATTATAACAAAGTAAAGTAAACATACTAAAATGTACAATAACTTTTAGTAACACACCACCACATTCATATATATGTGAAGTTATACTATTATGTATATTATATTTTAATATATTTTCATATAATATATTATCTTACATTAAAACTTAAAATGAATCACTTTAAGCAAAAAATTTATAAAATAATTTGGCCAAATCCCTTGATCTTAGCCTATAAATTAGAATTCTTATGAATTTTACCAATACAAACTCTACTACATCATACAATAACAAACTAAAATATGTTAAACAACAAGTAGTAATACACAATAATATGCTATAATGCTTGATTCTACATTATGTTATGGCATCATATTTTATAATACACTATATCATATTATGATGCCATCCTCTACCAATTATAAATTTGGTGAAATTTCACCATTTTGAAGTTAAATCAAAATTTTTATAAATAATGCTATGTGAAGTCTTTTTTGCATGATTGTAAAATACTAAAATAATTTAAAATTTGTAGAATAATATATTATGATATATGATGTTATACTATGCTACAACATATAATATTTATTTTGAACATAAAATCTTACTTTTTAGACTATAAGTGGCGTAGCACACCTTTGGTACTACAATGTAATTCCCATTACAAATTTAACAAATTTCATCATCTGATTTATTAAATCAATATTTTTTTTATTTATATTCATATAGACTATAGGGCACAATACCATAATATACTAAAGCATTTCAAAACATCTTATAACATCCAAAAAGACATCACTACATGCTCAAATATATGGTGCTACATTATACTTAATATATCATATTATGATACGATTTAGGGTTGGAGTTCAAGGTATTCAAATCTCTAATAGTCAAGGGAATGTCTCTTGAAGACATTTTCTTTAGCCATAACTATGATAGATTAGGTCATTCTTTAGATCTACTCATAATGACATCTTTATTCAAGGTTTAGGTTTTAGGGTTTAGGGTTAGGGTTTAGGGTTAGTTTTAGGGTTTAGGGTTTAGGGTTTAGGGTTTAGAGTTGTAAGTTTTAGGCTTTAGGGTTTACAATTTTAGGGGTTAGGGTTTAGGGTTAAGGGTTTAGGGTTTATGGTTTAAGGTTTACGGTTTTGGGTTTAAGGTTTAGGGTTTAGGGTTTAGGGTTTAGGGTTTAGGGTTTTTCTTTTAGGTTTAGGGTTTAAGTTTTAGTTTAGGTTTAGGGTTTAAGGTTTGGTTTATTTTTTTAATAGAATAAATTAAGATTCAACATTTTTTCTTTTCGATTTCATCAACCAAGTAGCACCCTAAGTTTTCTAAGACTCAAGTGATGACAAAGATAAAAAATGAGCACCATTAGAGTAAATTAAAAATGTTAGTAAGTAAAGCTATCTCTACTGTAAAGACACAGTTTAATAAGTAGCAAATCAGATCGGTTGTTCTTAAGTTTCTATAGTTCCCATGAGAACCATCACGACCTCTTGAGTAACGGGATCTCCCATTCATATCCCCGATCTCTTCCTCCATCACCACCACGGCTGTAACCTCAATCGCTTCTCCCACCTCCATAACCACCACTGCTCCAACCACCACCTCCATATCCACTAGCACGTCTAGATCCCCCACCACCACTACGATAACCACCACCTCCGCCTTCACCTCCACCACCAGATCTAGACTGAGCCTAGTTCCCGGAGATGTTCCAGCTATCAAGGTTTTACCCATTCTTAGGGTATAGGGTTAGTTTAGGGTTAGTTTAGGGTTTAGGGTTTCGGGTTATGGTTTAGGTTCTAGGTTTTAAGGTTTAGGGTTTATGGTTTAGGATTTTAGGGTTTATGGTTTATGGTTTAGGGTTTAGGGTTTAGGGATTTAGGGTTTAAGTTTGTAGGTTTAGGTTTGTAGGTTTAGTGTTTAGGGTTTAGAGTTAGTTTTAGGGTTTAGGGTTTAGGGTTTAGGATTTAGGGTTTAGGGTTTTTTTAAAAAAAATAATAAAGAAAACTGGTAGGTTTAGGTTTATTTAGTCTATTTTTGTTTATTTGAGTTTATTTTATTTTTTATTTAGGTTTATTTTTTTATTTTTATTTAGTTTATTTTATTTATTTAAGTTTTATTTATTTTAGTTTAGGTTTTTATTTTAGTTTATTTTATAGGTTTAGGTTTATTTTTTAGTTGAGTTTTATTTTATTTATTTTTTAAGTTTAGGTTTATTTTTTTATTTTTAGGTTTAGGTTTATGTTTTTATTTTCTTTTTTTAGGTTTAGGTTTTAGGTTTTTATTTTAGGTTTATTTTTTAGTTAGGTTAGGGTTTAGGTTTATTTGTAGTTTATTTTATTTTATTTAGTTTAGGTTTAGGTTTAGGTTTTGTTTACTTTAGGTTTAGGTTTAGATTTTATTTATTTTAGTTTAGTTTATTTTAGTTTAGGTTTAGGTTTACTTTATTTTATATTTTAGTTTAGGGTTTAAGTTTTATTTTTTATTTATTTTTCAGTTTAACTTTTAGCTTTTTTTAGGTTTAGGTTTTTATTTAGTTTATTTTATTTTATTTTAGGTTTATTTATTTTTTATTTTATTTAAATTTTTATTCTTAGGTTTAATTTATTTTATTATTTATAAGTTTTATTTATTTTATTTTAGTTTATTTTTATTTTTTATTTTATTTTATTTTGGGTTAGGTTTTTTATTTACTTTATTTTATTTAGTTTAGGTTTAAGTTATTAGATTTTAGGGTATAGCATTTAGGGTTTAGGGTTTAGGGTTTAGGGTTTCATGGTTTAAATTTTTAAGGTTTAGGGTTTAGAGTTAGGGTTTAGGATTTAGGGTTTAGGGTTTAGTGTTTAGGCTTTAGGGTTAGGGTTTTAAGAGTTTAGGGTTTAGGGTTTAGGGTTTAGGCTTTAAGGTTTAGGGTTTTGAGGATTTAGGGTTTAGGGTTTAGGGTTTAGGTTAACTTAGGGTTTAGGCTTTAGGCTTTAGGGTTTAAGGGTTTTAGGGTTTAGAGTTTAGGTTAAGTTTAGGTTTAAATTTAGGGTTTAAGGTTTAGTTTAGGGTGGGTTTAAGTTTTAGAGTTTTAGAGTTTTAGGTTTAGAGTTTAGGGTTTAGTTAGATTAGGGTTTAGGAGGTTGGGTTTAAGTTTTAGAGGTTTATTAGGTTAGGTTTAGGTTTGGGTTTAAGGTTATTTAGGGTTTAGTTTAGAGTTTAGGTTCAAGTTTATTTAGTTTAGGGTTTTGTTTTTTAAATAGAGAATATATTCAGATTCAATATTTCTTCTTCTCGATTTCATCAACCAAGTAGCATACCAAGTTTTTTAAGACACAAGCGATGACATAGATAAAAATGAGCATGCATAGAGAAAATCAAAAACCCTAGATAACTAGAACTGTCTCCACTATAAAGACAGTTCCATAAGCAGCATATCGGATTGACCCTTCTTTAGTTTCTCTAGTTCCCATTAAAACCACTGCGACCTCTCAAGTAGTGGGATCCACAATCATACCCCTTATCTCTCCCTCCACCACCACTACAGTTCCATTTAGTTTATTTTTTTTTAATTTTATTTTTACTTTTTATTTAGGTTTATTTTATATTTTTATTTATTTTAATTTATTTATTTTTGGCTTATTTATTTTAGTTTATTTTTAAGGTTTAGGTTTAGGTTTAGGTTTATTTTTTAGTTTTTATTTTTTATTTTATTTTATTTTTTTAGGTTTATTTTTTATTTTTAAGTTTAGGTTTTTATTTTATTTTTTTTAGGTTTAGGTTTAAGGTTTTTATTTTAGGTTTATTTTTAGGTTTTATTTTTTAGTTTAGGTTTTTGTTTATTTTTAGTTTATTTTATTTTAATTAGTTTAGGTTTAACTTTAGGTTTAGTTTATTTTAGGTTTAGGTTTTATTTATTTTAGTTTAGTTTCTTTTAGTTTAGGTTTAGGTTTATTTTATTTTGTTTATTTTATTTTTATTTTATGTTTAGTTTTTTTTTAAGTTTAGGGTTTAGGTTTTATTTTTTATTTATTTTTAAGTTTATTTATTAGGATTAGGCTATTATTTAGCTTTTATTTTATTTTATTTTAGGTTTATTTTATTTTATTTTAGGTTTATTTTATTTTATTTTAGGTTTATTTTATTTTTATTTTATGTTTAGTTTTGATTTTATTAAGCTTTTTTATTCTTAGTTTTATGTTATTTTATAGTTTAGTTTAGGTTTTTCTTTATTTTATTTTATTTTATTTTTATTTTTTATTTTATTTTATTTTAGGTTTATGTTTAGGTTTAGGTTTTAGTTTAGGTTTTATTTTATTATTATTTTTATTTTATCTAGGCTTAGGTTTTTTTATATGTATTATTTTTAGGTTTTAATTAGTTTAGGTTTAGGTTTTTAATTTTTTTGGGTTTAGGGTTTAGGTTTAGGGTTTTAAGGTTTAGGGTCTTAGGGTTTAGGGTTAGATTTTACAGTTTAGGATTTAAGGTTTAGTGTTTAGCCTTTAGGGTTTAGGGTTTTGAGGGTTTAGGGTTTAGGGTTTAGGGTTTAGGGTTAACTTGGGTTTAGTTTAGGCTTTAGGGTTTAGGGTTTTAGGGTTTAGGTTTTGTTTATTTAAGGTTTAAGGTTTAGGGTTTTAGGGTTTAGGTTTAGGTTTAGGGTTTAGGGTTAGGGTTAGTGTTTAGGGTTTAGGGTTTAGAGTTTAGTATTTAAAGTTTAGGGTTTAGGGTTAGTTTAGGATTTAGGTTTGGGGTTTTTTAGGGTTTAGGGTTTTAATGTTTAGTGTTTTTTAGGGTTTAGGGTTTAGGTTTAAGGTTAGGTTTAGGGTTTAGGGTAGTTTTAGTTTAGTTAGTTTTAGGTTTAGTTTCTTTTTTAGGACTTAGGTTTAGGTTTTAGGTTAGGTTTAGAGTCAAGGTTACAGTTTAGGCTTAGTTTTGATTTTTTAATGAAGAATAAATTTAGATTCAACATTTCTTCTTTTTGAGTTTAGGTCATCATTTAGTTTTTATTTTTTATTTTTGTTTTTACATTTAGTTTTAATTTTATTAAGGATTTTAATTCTTAGTTTTATCTTATTTTTTAGTTTAGTTTAGGTTTTACATTATTTGATTTTAGGTTATTTTTAATTTTTTTATTTTTTTTATTTTTAGGTTTAGTTTTTAGTTTATGTTTTTATTTTGTTTTATTTTTTATTTTATCTAGGTTTAAGTTTTTTTATATATATAATTTTTAGATTTGATTTAGTTTAGGTTTAGGTTTTTAGGGTTCAGGGTATGGGGTTTTGGGTTTAGGTTTAGGGTTTTAGGGTTTAGAGTTTTAGGGTTTAGGGTTTAGGGTTAGGGTTAGGGTTTAGGGTTTAGGTTTAGTGTTTAAGCTTAAGGGTTTAGTGTTTTTAATGTTTAAGGATTAGGGGTTAGAGTTTTTAGGATTTAGGGTTTATGATTTAGGGTTAGTTTAGGGTTTAGGGTTTTAGGTTTTATGGTTTAGAGTTTTTTTTTTTGGTTTAGGGTTTAATGTTTAGGGTGGTAGTTTTAGGGTTGTAGGTTTAGTGTTTAGGTTCAGGGTTACTTTTAAGGTTTAGGGTTTAGGGTTTAGGATTTAGTTTAGGGTTTGGGTTATTTTTTTTAATTTAAACAGGTTTAGTTTATTTAGTTTATTTAGTTTATTTTTTATTTTTTTATTTATTACTTTTTTTAGGTTTATGTTTAGGTTTAGTTTATTTATTTTAGGTTTAGTTATTTTAATTTAAGTTTTTTATTTTAGTTTATTTTTTAAGTTTAGGTTTATGTTTATTTTTTAGTTTAGTTTTATTTTTATTTTATTTTTTTAGGTGTATGTTTTATTTTTATTTTTTTACATTTAGGTTTTATGATTTTTATCTTATTTTTTAGGTTTAGGTTTTAGGTTTTTATTTTAGGTTTTATTTTTTAGTTTAGGTTTAGGTTTATTTTTAGTTTACTTTATTTTATTTAGTTTAGGGTTTAGGTTTAGTTTATTTTAGGTTTAGGTTTTATTTATTTTAGTTTAGGTTTAGGTTTATTTTATTATGTTTATTTTAGGTAATGTTTTTTTTTCTAGTTTAGGGTTTAGGTTTTATTTTCAGGTTTATTTTTTAGGTTAGGTTTATTTAGTTTTTTATTTTATTTTATTTTAGGTTTATTTTATTTTTATTTTATGTTTAGTTTTATTTTATTTAGTTTTTTATTTTAGGTTTATTTTATTTTTAGTTTATTTTATTTTTTTATTTAGTATATTTTAACATTTAGGTTTAAGTTTAGGTATATGTTCTAGTTTAGGCATTTATTTTTTTATTTTTTATTATTTAATTTGAGTTTAGGTTTTTTAATTTTTTTATTTTTAGGTTTTATTAAGTTTAGGTTTAGGTTTTTAGGTTTTTAGGGTTTAGAATTTCATGTTTAGGGTTGGGGGTTTAGGGTTTCGGGTTGTATGTTTTAGGTTCATGTTTTAGGGTTTAGGGTTTAGGATTTAGGGTTTAGGGTTTAGGGTTTAAAATTGTAGGGTTTAGGGTTTACAGTTTAGGGTATATGGTTTTAAGATTTAGGGTTTAGGGTTTCGAGTTGTAGGTTTAGAGTTCAGGATTCAGGGTTTATGGTTTAGGGTTAGTTTTTTATTTTGGGATTAGGTTAGGTTTTTTTTAAAAAAAAATTTTATTTTTTTTAAATTAAATAATTAGGTTTAGGTTTATTTAGTTTATTTTTTTATTTATTTTAGTTTATTTTATTTTTTATTTTTTATATGGGTTTTTTAAATTTTTATTTATTTAGTTTATTTATTTAGTTTTTTTTATTTTAGTTTATTTTTTTAGATTTAGGTTTAGGTTTATTTTTAGATTAGTTTTATTTTTTGCTTTATTTTTGAGTTAGATTTTGTTTTATTTTTTAGGTTTAGGTTTAGGTATTTACTTTATTTTTTATGGTTTAGGTTTTAAGTTTATTTTTACATTATAATTTTTATTTTAGGTTGACATTTATTTTAAGTTTATTTAATTTTTTTTAGGGATTAGGTTTAGGTTAGGTTTAGTTTATTTTAGGTTTAGGTTTAATTTTTTTATTTTATTTATTTTAGTTTAGGTTTAGGTTTATTTTTTTTATTTTAAGTTTAGGTTTTTTTAGTTTAGGGTTTATGTTTTATTTTTTATTTATTTTTAGGTTTATTTTTTAGGTTTCAATTTTTATTTAGTTTTTATTTTATTTTATTTTGTTTTTTTTAACTTTTATTTTGGTTTAGTTATTATTTTATTTAGGTTTTTTAGTTTTCTTAGTTTAGTTTAGGTTTTTATTTATATTATTTTAGTTTATTTTTTTATTTTATTTTCTTTTTAGGTTTAGGTTTAGGTTTTAGTTTAGGTTTTTATTTTATTTTATTTTGGTTTAGGGATTTTATTTAATTTATTTTTAGGTTTCTATTAGTGTAGGATTAGCTTTTTAGCTTTTAGGTTTAGGTTTAGGGTTAGTTTAGGTTAGGTTTAGGTTTGTTTAGAGTTTAGTGTTTTTTAGTTTAGTTTTATGGTTTAGGCTTAGGTTTAAGGTTTTAGGATTTAGGGTTTAGGGTTAGGTTTTAAGTAGGTTAGGGTTTTAGTTTAGGGTTTAGGTTTATGGTTTTTTTTTATAGAGAACAAATTTTATATTTCTTCTATTCGATTTCATCAACCAAGTAATACACCAAGTTTTAGATCGACATAGATATGAGCATGCATAGAAAATTAGAAAACCTAGATAACTAGGTTTTCAGTTCCATAATATTGGATTTGTTCTTTAGTTTCTAATTTTCAAAACCACCTTCTAGTAGAGTGATCTTTATTTAGATCTCATATCAGTTTAACCTCCATCACTCCTTTAGTTTAACCATTGGTCCCATTTTATTTATTTAAATACCATTTAACTAATTTTATCTGATGATGACATTTTTATGGTTTTATTCTTAGGGTTTATGTTTTTTTTGGTTTTAGGTTTTAGGGTTTAGGTTTATTTTAAATTTATTTAGTTACTTTAGGTTTTGGGTTTAGGTTTGGCATTTAGTTTAGGTTTACGGTTTGGGGTTTAGGGTTTAAGGTTTAGGGTTTATGGTTTAGGTTTATGGTTTAGGGTTTTAAGGTTTATGCTTCTAGGGTTTAGGGTTTATTAGGGTTTAGGTTTAGGTTTAGGGTTTGTTTAGGGTTTGGGTTTTAGGTTTAGGGTTTAGTTTAGGGTTTGGGTTTAGGTTTAGGATTTTATTTTATTTTTAAATTAAGTAAACCAATAGGTTTTGGTTTATTTAGTTTATTTAGTTTAATTTTTTTATTTATTTTAGTTTATTTTATTTTTTATTTTTATTTAGGTTTATTTTTTATTTTTTTATTTTAGTTTATTTATTTTAATTTAGGTTTTTTATTTTAGTTATTTTTAGGTTTATTTAGTTTATGTTTATTTTAGTTGAGTTTATTTTTATTTTATTTTTTAGGTTTAAGTTTTATTTATTTTAGGTTTAGGTTTATTTATTTTATTTTAGGTTTAGGTTTTAGGTTTTATTTTAGGTTTATTTTAGGTTTTATTTTTTTAGTTTAGTTTTAGGTTTATTTGCAATTTATTTTATTTTATTTAGTTTAAGTTTAAGTTTAGCTTTAGTTTATTTTAGGTTTTGGTTTATGTTTTATTTATTTTAGTTTGGGTTTAGGTTTATTTTATTTTTTTATTTTATTTTTATTTTAGGTTTAGGTTTTTTTTTTTAATTTTAAGGTTTAGGTTTATTTTCTATTTATTTTTAGGTTTACATTTAGGTTTATTTTATCTTTAGTTTTATTTAGTTTCTATTTTCTTTAGTTTAAGTTTATTTTATTTTATTTTTACATTTAGTTTTAATTTTATTTAGTTTTAATACTTAGTTTTATTTTATTTTTAGTTTAGTTTAGGTTTTCATTATTTTATTTTATTTTATTTATTTTTATTTTATTTTTTATTTGTTTAGGTTTAGGTTTTAGTTTGGGTTTTTTATTTTATTTTATTATTTTATTTTAACTAGGTTTGCATTTTTTTATTTATATTTTTTTTTAGGTTATATTTTAGGTTTAGGTTTAGGTTTTAGGGTTTTTTAGGGTTTAGGGTTTAGGGTTTAGGGTTTATTTTTTGATTTCTTCAACATTGTAACACCAAGTTTTCTAAGACACAAATAATGACATAGATCAAAAATGAGCACTAGAGCAAATCAAAACCAAGATACTAGAACGTCTCTTTAAGACCTAGTTCCATAATGAGATTGGATTGAGCGTTCTTCAATTTCTCTAGTTCCCATCAGGAACCACTCAGCCTCTCGGTGGTGGGATCCACCATCATATCCCCAATCTCTCCCTCCACCACCACCATCTATTAATTTTGGGTTTTATTTTTAATTTTTAGTTTTTTTATTTTATTTTTAGGTTTAGGTTTACTTATTTTAGGTACAAGTTTATGTTTTTATTTTGTTTTTTAAGGTTTAGGTTTTAGGTTATTATTTTAGGTTTATTTTTAGGTTATATTTTGTAGTTTAGGTTTAGGTTTATTTTAAGTTTATTTAATTTTATTTAAGGTTTAGATTTATGTTTAGGTTTAGGTTTTATTGGTTTTAGTTTAATTTATTTTTGTTTTGTCTTTAGGTTAATTTTATTTTTATATTAGGTTTAAGTTTTTTTTGTTTAGGGTTTTGGTTTTATTTTTTATTTAATTTTAGGTTTATATTTTTTTTATTTATTTTATTTTTATTATTTTATGTTTTTTTTTTAGGTTTAGTTTTATTTTATTTAGGTTTTTTTTTATTTTACATTTATTTTTGGTTTTTATTTATTTTATTTTAGTTTAGTTTTTTTTTTTTTAGGTTTAGGTTTAGGTTTTGGTTTTAGTTTATGTTTTTTATTTATTTTATTTTTATTTTTTATTTAGTTCAGGTTTAGGTTTTTAGCATTTTAGGGTTTACAGTTTAAGTTTTAGGTAGGGTTAGTTTTAATTTAGAATTTAGGGTTTTGGTTTTTTTTAAGAGAATAAATTCAAATTCAATATTTCTTCTTTTGATTTCATCAACCAAGTAACACAAAGTTTTCTAAGACACAACAACATAGATAAAATGAGCACCATTAGAAACAAATCAAAACCCTAGATAATTAGAATCGTCTCTACTTTAAGACCTAGTTCCATAAGCAGCAGATTGGATCGATCATTCTTCAGTTTCTCAGTTCATCAAAACCACTCGACCTCTCAGTAGCGGGATGTAGCATCATATCGATATTTCCCTCCACCACCACCATATTATTTTGGGTTTTATTTTTAGTTTAGTTTTATTTTTATTTTATTTTTAGGTTTAGTTTTATTTTTATTTTTAGGTATAGTTTAGGTTTTATTATATTTTTTTAGGTTTAGATTTTAGGTTTATCTTTAGGTTATATCTTTGTAGTTTAGGATTAGGTTTATTTTACATTTGTTTAATTTTACTTAGGGTTTAGATTTAAGTTTAGGTTTAGTTTATTTTAGGTTTAGGTTTAGGTTTTATTTATTTTAGTTAAATTTATTTTAGTTTTAGGTTTAGGTTAATTTTATTTTTATATTAGGTTTAGTTTTTTTTATTTAGGGTTTTGATTTTATTTTTTATTTATTTTTAAGTTTGATTTTAGGTTTAGGTTTTTATTTTGGTTTTATTTTATTTTATTTTATTTTATTTTATTTTTTTTTTATTTAGGTTTAGTTTTATTTTTTATTTTTTAGGTTTTAATTTTAGTTTATTTTAGGTTTTTTATTTATTTTATTTTAGTTAGTTTTATTTTTTTATTTTATTTTTTTTTTATGGTTTAGGTTTAGGTTTAGGTTTTAGTTTAGGTTTTTTATTTATTTTATTTTTATTTTTGATTTTGTTAAGGTTTAAGTTTTTAGCATTTTAGGGTTTAGGGTTACTTGAGGGTTTATAGTTGAGGGTTTAGGTTTAGGATTTAGAGTTTAGGGTTTAGGGTTAGTTTATGATTTAGGGTTTAGTTTTTTAGGGTTTAGGGTTTAGGGTTTAGGTTTTAGGGCTGTAGGTTTAGTGTTTAGGTTTTAGGTTTAATTTTAGAGTTTAGGGTTTAGGTTTTTTTTTAAAAAAAAATGTAAAATAGTACGCTTAGGTTTATTTAATTTATTTAGTTTATTTTGTATTTATTTTAGTTTATTTTCTTTTTTATTTTTATTTAGCTTGGTTTATTTATTTTAGGTTTATTTATTTTAATTTTGGTTTTTTATTTTAGTTTATTCTTTAGTTTTAGGTTTATGTTTATGTTTATTTTATTAGTTTAGTTTTTTTTAATTTTATTTTTTGGGTTTAGGTTTTATTTTTTATTTTTACGTTTATGTTTATTTTTTTTAGGTTATATTTTATGTTTTTTATTTTAGCTTTATTTTCTAGGTTTTATTTTATTTAGGTTTAGGTGTATTTTAGTTTATTTTATTACATTTAGTTTATTTAGGTTTAGTTTATTTTAGATTTAGGTTTAAGTTTTTTTTATTTTATTTTAGTTATTTTTGGTTTAGGTTTTTTTTTTTAGTTTAGGGTTTCAATTTTATTTTTATTTTTTTTCATCTTAGGTTTTATTTAGTTTTATTTTATTTTCTTTTAGGTTTATTTTATTTTATTTTATGTTTAGTTTTATTTTATTTAGGTTTTATTTTTTAGGTTTATTTTATTTATTTGTTTTTAGATTTTATTTATTTTATTTTAGTTTTATTTTTTTTATTTATTTATTTTTTTTTTGATTTAGGTTTTTTTATTTATTTTATTTTTACGATTTATCTAGTTTAGGTTTAGGTTTTTAGGTTTTTAGGGTTTAGGGTTTAGGGTTTAATGTTTGGGCTTTAGGGTTTAGGGTTGTATGTTTTGGGGTTTAAGGTTTAGGGTTTAGGGTTTAGGGTTTAGTGTTTAGGATTTATGGTTTTAGGGATTAGGGTTTGGGGTTTAGGGTTGTAAGTTTAGGGTTTAGGCTTGAAGGTTTAGTGTTTTTTAATTTAATTCTATTTATTTCATTTTTTTAAATTAGGTAAACTCATAGGTTTAGGTTCATTTAGTTTAATTAGTTTATTTTTTATTTTTATTTTTATTTTTTTATTTAGTTTAGTTTATTAATTTTAGTTTATTTTTGTAGGTCTAGGTTTAGGTTTAGGTTTAGGTTTATTTTTTAGTTTAGTTTATTTTTATTTTATATTTTAGTTTAGATTTTATTTTTTTTATTTTAGGTTTAGGTTTATGTTTTATTTTATTTGTTTAGGTTTAGTTTTTAGGTTTTTATTTTAGATATTTTTAGGTATTATTTTTTAGTTTATGTTTAAGTTTACTCTTAATTTATTTTATTTTATTTAGGGTTTAGGTTTAGTTTTATGTTTAGATTATTTTAGGTTTAGGTTTAGGTTTTATTTTTTTAGGTTTATTTTATTTTTATTTTACGTTTAGTTTTTTTTTAGTTTAGGGTTTAGGTTTTATTTTTTATTTATTTTTAGGTTTTATTTTTAGGTTTATTTTTTGTTTTAGGTTTTTAATTAGTTATTATTTTATTTTATTTTAGGTTTATTTTAGGTTTAGTTTTTATTTTATTTATTTAAGTTTTTTATTTTTTAGTTTAGTTTAGGTTTTTATTTATTTTATTTTAGTTTAGTTTATATATTTTTAGTTTAGTTTATATTTAGGTTTTAGTTTACAATTTTATTTTATTTTATTTTCTTACTTTATTTTCATTTAGGTTTTCTTATTTATTTTATTTTTAGGTTTAATTTAGTTTAGGTTTAGGTTTTAGCTTTTTTTTTTGGTTTAGGGTTTAGGTTTTTTTGAGGGTTTGGGGCTTAGGGTTTAGGGTTTAGGGTTTAGGGTTTAGGGTTTAAGGTTTTGGGTTTTGGGTTAAGGGTTTAGGGTTTAGGATTTTTTTTAACAGAGAACAAATTCAGATTTAACATTTCTTCTTTTCTATTTCATCAACCAAGTAACACACCAAGTTTTCTAAGACACAAATGACATAGATAAAAAAACACACATGAGCAAATCAAAACCCAGATAACTATAACCTCTCTTGTAAGACAGTTCCATAAGCGGCGGTCGTGTTCTTTAATTTCTCTAGTTCCCATCATAACCACTCCGGCCTCTCGAGTTGTAGGTTCCGCCATCATATTCCCGATCTCTCCCTCCACCCACATGTTTTATCGATTTAGGGTTAGTTTTAGGGTTTAGGGTTTAGGGTTTAAGGTTTAGGGTTTAGGGCTTAGGGTTTATGATTTAGGGTTTAGGATTTTTTTTAATAAATCGGTGGGTTTAGGTTTATTTAGTTTTCTTAGTTTACGGTTTATCATTTAGGGTTTTTTAAGGTTTAGGATATTGGGTTGAGGGTTTAGGATTTAGGTTTGTAGGTTTAGGGTTGTCGATTTATGGTTTAGGGTTTAGGGTTAGTTTTAGGGTTTAAGGTTTAGGCTTTAGGGTTTAAGATTTAGAGTTTAGGTATTTTTAAAAAAAATTAAGTAAACTGGTAGGTTTAGGTTTATCTAGTTTATTTTTTATTTATTTTAGTTTATTTTAACTTTTTTTATTTAGGTTTACTTTTTATTTTTATTTATTTTAGTTTATTTATATTAGGTTTATTTATTTTAGTTTAGGTTTTTTATGTAAATTTATTTTTAGGTTTAGGTTTATTTTTTAGTTTAGTTTTATTTTTTATTTATTATTTAGGTTTAGTTTTTATATTTTATTTTTTTGGTTTAGGTTTAATTTATTTTATTTTTTTAGGTGTGGGTTTTAGGTTTTATTTTTTTAGCTTAAGTTTAGGATTATTTTTAGTTTCTTTTATTTTATTTAGTTTAATTTTAGGTTTAGGTTTAGGTTTTATTTATTTTAGTTTATTTTATTTTAGTTTAGGTTTAGCTTTATTTTATTTTTATATAAGGTTTAGGTTTTTTTGTTAAGGGTTTAGGTTTTAGTTTTTATTTACTTTTAGGTGTGTTTTTTAGGTTTAGGTTTTTATTTAGTTTTTATTTTAGGTTTATTTATTTTTATTTTAGGTTTAGTTGTTATTTTATTTAGGTTTTTTATTTTTTAGTTTAGTTTGGTTATTTTTAATTTTAGTTCTTTTTTATTTTTTATTTTATTTTCTTTTAGGTTTAGGTTTAGGTTTAGGTTTATGATTTACTTTAGGTTTTTATTTTATTTTATTTTGTCTTAGGTTTATCTATTTATTTTATTTTTAGGTTTATTTAGTTTAGGTTTAGCTTTTCATCTTTTTAGTGTTTAGGGTTTAAGGTTTAGGGTTTAGTGTTTAAGGTTTAGGATTTGGGGTTTAAGGTTTATGGTTTATGGTTTAGGGGTTAGGGTTTAGGGTGTAGGGTCTAGGCTTTAGGGTTTAGGGTTTAGGGTTTAGCATTGAGGTAATAAGGCTTTTAGGGTTTATGGTTTAGGGTTTAAGGTTTAGGGTGTAGGATTTTTTGAGTTTAAGCTTTAGGGTTTAGGGTTTAGGCTTTAGGTTTAAGATTCAAGTTTTAGTATAGGGTTTATGAATTTTGGCCTTTTTATTTAATAGAGAACAAATTCAAATTCAACATTTCTTCTTTTCGATTTAATCAACCAAGTAACACACCAAGTTTTCTTAGGCATAAGTGAGGACTTAGATAAAAAATGAGCATGCAAATAGCAAATCAAAAGCTCTAGATAACTAGAACTGTATCTGCTATAAAGGCATAGTTCCATAAGTAGCAAATCGGATCGATCGTTCTTCAATTTCTCCAGTTCCCATCAGAACCACTCGACCTCTCGAGTAGTAGGATCCACCATCATATCTGTGATCTCTCCCTCCAGCACCACCACGGTTGTAACCTCCATGCTCTCACCTCCATAACCACCAGCTCAGGCCACCACCTCCATATCCACCACCTCTAGATCCCCACCACCATTGATAATAGTTGCCTCCGCCTTAGCCTCCACGCCGGATCTAGACTAAGCACGGTTGATGTGATGTTCTTATTTGTCAAGGTTACCATTCTTAGGGTTTATGGTTTTGGGGTTTAGGTTTTATGGTTGTAGGTTCTAGGGCTTAAGTTTTAGGGTTTAGGGTTTAGAGTTTAGGGTTTTAAGGGTTTAGGGTTTAGGTTTTAGGCTTTAGGGTTTTAGGGTTTAGGGTTTAGGGTTTATGGTTTACGGTTTAGGATTCGAGGGTATAGGGTTTAGAGTTTAGGGTTTAGGATTTAGGGTTTAATGTTTTCTTTTCTTAGATTAAGTAAATCGATTGGTTTAGGTTTATTTAGTTTATTTTATTTTTCATTTTTATTTAGGTTTATTTTTATTTTATTTAGTTTAGTTTATTTATTTTAGGTTTATTTATTTTAGTTTTGGTTTTTAATTTTAGTTTTTTTAATTTAGGTTTATTTTTTAGTTGAGTTTTTTTTTTTTTTAGGTTTAGGTTTTATTTTTTATTTTTATGTTTAGGTTTTGGTTTTTATTTTATTTCTTTAGGTTTATGATTTATGTTTTTATTTTAGGCTTATTTTTAGGTTTTATTTCTTTACTTTAGATTTAGGTTTATTTTTAGTTTATTTTATTTTATTTTGTTTAGGTTTAGGTTTAGGTTTAGTTTATTTTAAGTTTAGGTTTAGGTTTTATTTATTTTAGTTTGGTTTATTTTAGTTTAGGTTTAGGTTTAGGTTTATTTTATCTTATTTATTTTATTTTTATTTTAGGCTTAGGTTTTCTTTAGTTTAGAATTTAAGTTTTATTTTTTATTTATTATTAGGTTTATTTTTTAGGTTTAGGTTTTTATTTAGTTTTTATTTTAGTTTATTTTTTATTTATTTTATTTTAGGTTAATTTTATTTATATTTTATGTTTAGTTTTTATTTTATTTATGTTTTTTATTCTTAGGTTATTTTATTTTTTTAATTTAGTTTAGGTTTTTATTTCTTTTATTTTAGTTTTTTATTTTTTTATTTTTTATTTTCATGTTTAAGTTTAGGTTTTAGTTTAGGTTTTATTTTATTTTAACTTTTTTATTTTATTTAGGTTTAGGTTTTTTTATTTATTTTATTAGTATGTTTTATTTAATTTAAGTTTAGGTTTTTAGGTTTTTGGGTTTACGGTTTAGGGTTTAGGATTTTGAGGGTTTAGGGTTTAGGGTTAGCTTAGGGTTTAGGATTTTTAGGTTTTAGGGTTTAGGGTTTAGGGTTAGTTTAGGGTTTAGTGTTTAGGGTTTAGGGTTTGGGGTTTAGGGTTGTAGGTTTAGGGTGTAGGGTTTAGGGTTAAGATTTAGGGTTTAGGGTTTAGGGTTTAGAGTTTAGGGTTTAGGGTTTGGGGTCTAGGTTTAGCATTTTTAGCATTTTATAGTTTAAGGTTTAGGGTTTGTTTAGGGTTCAGGGTTTGTGGTTTATGGTTTATGGTTTAGGGTTTAGGCTTTAAGGCTTAAGGTTTTAGGATTTAGGGTTTGGGGTTCAGGTTTTAAGTCTAAAGTTCAGGTTTTAGTTTAGGGTTTAAGGTTTTTGGTTTTTTTTAACAGAGAACAAAGTCAGATTCGATATTTCTTCTATTCGATTTCATCAACCAAGTAACACACCAAGTTTTCTAAGACACATGCGCTAACATAGATAAAAAATGAGCATGCATAGAGAAAATTAAAAACCTTAGATAGCTAGAACTGTCTCCATTATAAAGACATAGTTCCATAAGTAGCAGATTGGATTGATTGTTCTTTAGTTTCTCCAGTTCCCATCAAAACCACCCTGGCCTCTCGAGTAGCGTGATCCTCCATCATATCCCTGATCTCTCCCTCTTCCACCATGACGGTTGTAACCTCCATCACTCCTCCCACCTCCATAACCACCACTGGTCCCACCACCACCTCCCACATCCACGGCACCTCTAGATCCCCACCACCACTGTAATAGCTGCGGCCTCATCGCCTTCACCACAAGATCTAGGCGAGCCTTGTTGATGACATTCCTCATTAGGTTCCCATTCTTAGGTTTATGTTTAGGTTTATTAGATTTTAGGATTTAGGTTTATTTTTAAATTTATTTAGTTACTTTAGGTTTGGGTTTAGGGTTTGGCATTTAGGGTTTAGGAGCTAGGGTTTGGGTTTAGGGTTTAGGGTGCAAGGTTTAGGATTTAGGGTTTTAAGGTTTATGCTTTAGAGTTTATCCTAAAATTAAGTAATCTAGTAGGTTTTGGTTTATTTTATTTATTTAGTTTATTTTTTTATTTATTTTAATTTATTTTATTTTTTATTTTTATTTAGGTTTATTTTTTATTTTTATTTATTTTAGTTTATTTATTTTAATTTAGGTTTTTTATTTTAGTTTATTTTTTAGGTTTAGGCTTAAGTTTATGTTTATTTTTAGTTGAGTTTTATTTTTTTTTATTTTTTAGGTTTAAGTTTTATTTTTTATTTTTATGTTTAGGTTTAGGTTTTTTATTTTATTTTTTTTTAGGTTTAGGTTTTAAGTTTTATTTTAGGTTTATTTTAGGTTTTATTTTTTTAGTTTAGGTTTGGTTTATTTGTAGTTTATTTTATTTTATTTAGTTTAGGTTTAGGTTTTGGTTTTATTTATTTTAGTTTGGGTTTAGGTTTATTTTATTTTGTTTATTTTATTTTTATTTTAGGTTTAGTTTTTTTTTTAATTTTAACTTTTAGGTCTAATTTTTTATTTATTTTTAGGTTTTACATTTAGGTCTATTTTATCGGTTTAGGTTTTTATTTAGTTTCTATTTTTTTAGTTTAGGTTTATTTTATTTTTATTTTACATTTAGTTTTAATTTTATTAAGGTTTTTTAATACTTAGTTTTATTTTATTTTTTAGTTTAGTTTAGGTTTATCTTTATTTTATTTTGTTTATTTTTATTTTTATTTTATTTTATTTTAGGTTTAGGTTTTTATTTTATTATTTTATTTTATCTAGGTTTGCATTTTTTTATTTATATTTTTTTAGGTTATATTTAGTTAAGGTTTAGGTTTTTAGGATTTTAGGGTTTTGGGTATAGGGTTTAGGGTTTTAGGGTTTAGGGTTTTAGGGTTTAGGGTTTAGCATTTATGGTTTAGGGTTTTTTGTTTTTTTTAAGAGAGAACAAATTCATATTCAACATTTCTTCTTTTTGATTTCTTTAACCAAGTAACACTCCAAGTTTTCTAAGACATAAACAATGACATAGATCAAAAATGAGCACGCATAGAGCAAATCAAAAACCCTAGATAACTATAACCGTCTCTACTTTAAGACCTAGCTCCATAAGCAGTAGATTAGATCAACCATTCTTCAATTTCTCTAGTTCCCATCAGAACCACTCCGGCCTCTCGAGTAGCGGGATCCACCATCATATCCCTGATCTTTCCCTCCCCTACAACCACCATCTATTAATTTTGGGTTTTATTTTTAGTTTAGTTTTATTTTTATTTTATTTTTTAGGTTTAGATTTTACTTTTATTTTTACATATAGGTTTATGTTTTTATTTTGTTTTTTTAGGTTTAGGTTTTAGGTTTATTTTTAGGTTATATTTTTGATGTTTAGGTTTAGGTTTATTTTAAGTTTATTTAATTTTATTTAAGGTTTAGATTTAGGTTTAGGTTTAGTTTATTTTAGGTTTAGGTTTAAGTTTTATTTATTTTAGTTTAATTAGATTTGGCTTTAGGTTTAATTTTATTTTTATATTAGGTTTAAGTTTTTTTGTTTAGGGTTTTGGTTTTATTTTTTATTTAATTTTAGGTTTATTTTTTAGGTTTAGATTTTATTTAGTTTTATTATTCTATTTTATGTTTATTTTTTTATTTAGGTTTAGTTTTATTTTATTTAGGTTTTAATTTTAGTTTAGTTTAGGTTTTATTTATTTTATTTTAGTTTTGTTTTATTTTTTATTTTATTTTCTTTTTTGGTTTAGGTTTAGGTTTTGGTTTTAGTTTTGGTTTTTATTTTATTTTATTTTTTTATTTTATTTTGGTTTACATTTTTTTATTTATTTTATTTTTACTTTTTATTTAGTTTAGGTTTATGTTTTTAGCATTTTAGGGTTTAAGCTTTAAGTTTTAGGTCTAGGGTTTAGGTTTTAGATTAGAATTTAGTGTGTTTGGTTTTTTTTAAGAGAGAATAAATTCTGATTCAATATTTCTTCTATTTGATTTCATCAACCAAGCAACACACCATGTTTTCTAAGACACAAGCAATAACATAGATAAAAAATGAGCACGCATAGAGCAAATCAAAAACCCTAGATCACTAGAATCGTCTCTACTTTAAGACCTAGTTCCATAAGCAGTAGATTGGATCGATCATTCTTCAGTTTCTCCAGTTCCCATAAGAACCACTCTGGCCTCTCGAGTAGCAGGATCCAGCATCATATCCACGATATTTCCCTCCACCACCACCACTATCTATTATTTTTGGGTTTTATTTTTAGTTTAGTTTTATTTTTATTTTATTTTTTAGGTATAGGTTTTATTTTTATTTTTACGTATAGGTTTAGGTTTTTATTTTATTTTTTTAGGTTTTTATTTTAGGTTTAATTTTAGGTTATATCTTTGTAGTTTAGGTTTAGGTTTATTTTAAGTTTATTTAATTTTACTTAAGGTTTATATTTAAGTTTAGGTTTAGTTTATTTTAGGTTTAGGTTTAGGTTTTATTTATTTTAGTTTAATTTATTTTAGTTTTAGGTTTAGGTTAATTTTATTTTTAAATTAGGTGTAGGATTTTTTTATTTAGGGTTTTGATTTTATTTTTTTTATTGTTAGGTTTGATTTTAATTATAGGTTTTTATTTAGCTTTTATTTTATTTTATTTTATTTTTATTTTATTTTTATTAAGGTTTAGTTTTTATTTTTTTAGGTTTTAATTTTTAGTTTATTTTAGGTTTTTATTTATTTTATTTTATTTTAGTTTTTATTTTGAATTTTATTTTCATTTTATGGTTTAGGTTTAGGATTTGGTTTTAGTTTAGGTTTTTATTTTATTTTTATTTTATTTTATTTTTGTTTATGTTTTTTTATTTATTTTATTTTTATTTTTAATTTTTTTTTAGATTTAGGTTTTTAGTATTTTAAGGTTTAGGGTTACTTGAGGGATTATAGTTTAGGGTTTAGGTTTAGGATTTAGACTTTATGGTTTTTGGGTTAGTTTAGGGTTTAGGGTTTAAGGTTTAAGTTTTGGGGCTGTAGGTTTAGTGTTTAGGGTTTAGGGTTAGTTTTAGGGTTAGTTTTAGGGTTTAGGGTTTATGGTTTTTTTTAAAAAGTAAACTATCACACTTAGGTTTATTTAGTTTATTTAGTTTATTTTAAATTTATTTTAGTTTATTTTATTTTTTATTTTTATTTAGTTTGGTTTTTTATTTTAGGTTTATTTATTTTAATTTAGGTTTATAATTTTAGTTAATTTTTTAGGTTTAGGTTTATGTTTATGTTTATTGTTTTAGTTTAGTTTTATTTTTATTTTTATTTTTGGTTTTAGGTTTTATTTTTTATATTTAGGGTTAGGTTTTGGTTTTTTATTTTATTTTTTTAGGTTTAGATTTTATGTTTTTATTTTAGCTTTATTTTCCTAGGTTTTATTTATTTAGGTTTAGGTGTATTTTTAGTTTATTTTATTATATTTAGTTTAGGGTTTAGGTTTAGTTTATTTTAGATTTAGGTTTAGATTTTTTTTATCTTAGTTTAGGTTTAAGTTTATTTTATTTAGTTTATTTTTGGTTTAGGTATATTTTTTTTAGTTTAGGGTTTCAATTTTATTTTTTAATTTTTTTTGGCTTAGCTTTTTATTTAGTTTTTATTTTATTTTATTTTAGGTTTATTTTATTTTTATTTTACATTTGGTTTTTTATTTTATTTAGGTTTTTTATGTTTATGTTTATTTTATTTATTAGTTTAGTTTAGATTTTTGTTTATTTTGTTTTAGTATAATTTTTATTTTTTATTTTAATTTATTTTTAGATTTAGGTTTAATTTTTTATTTTATTTTAGTTTTTTATTATATTTAGATTTAGGTTTTTTATTTATTTTATTTTTAGGTTTTATCTAGTTTAGGTTTAGGTTTAGGTTTTTAGGGTTTAGGGTTTAGGGTTTAAGGTTTGGGCTTTAGGGTTTAGGGTTGTATGTTTTGGGGTTTAAGGTTAAGGGTTTAAGGTTTAAGGTTTAGGGTTTAGGGTTTCAGAGTTTAGTGTTTAGGGTTTAGGGTTTAGGGATCTAGGGATTAGGGTTTGGGGTTTAGGGTTGTATGTTAAGGGTTTAGTGTTTTTTTTAATTATTTCTATTTATTTTATTTATTTTATTTTTTGAAATTAGGTAAACTCATTGGTTTAGGTTTATTTAGTTTAATTAGTTTATTTTTTATTTTTTTATTTTTTTATTTTTTAATTTTAATTTTATTTTTTTATTTAGTTTAGTTTATTAATTTTAGTTTATTTTTGTAGGTTTAGGTTTAGGTTTAGGCTCAAGTTTATTTTTATTTTATATTTTAGGTTTAGATTTTATTTTTTATTTTTAGGTTTAGGTTTATGTTTTTATTTTATTTTTTAGGTTTAGGTTTTACGTTTTATTTTAGGTTTATTTTTAGGTATTATTTTTTAGTTTATGTTTAAGTTTATTCTTAGTTTATTTTATTTTATTTAGGGTTTAGGTTTAGTTTTATGTTTAGTTTATTTTAGGTTTAGGTTTTTTATTTTAGTTCTAGTTTAGGTTTATTTTATTTTTATTTTATGTTTATTTTTTTAGTTTAGGATTTAGGTTTTATTTTTTATTTATTCTTAGGTTTATTTTTTAGTTTTAGGTTTTTAATTTGTTATCATTTTATTTTATTTTAGGTTTAGTTTTTATTTTATTTATTTAAGTTTTTTTTATTTTTTAGTTTAGTTTATGTTTTTATTTATTTTATTTTAGTATAATTTATATTTTATTAGTTTAGTTTACGTTTAGGTTTTAGTTTAGGCCTTTATTTTATTTTATTTTCTTACTTTATTTTCGTTTAGGTTAATTTATTTATTTTATCTTTAGGTTTTATTTAGTTTAAGTTTTGGGTTTTAGCTTTTTAGGGTTTAGGGTTTAGGGTTTGTTGAGAGTTTGGGGCTTAGGGTTTAGGGTTTAGGGTTTAGAGTTTAAGGTTTTGGGTTTAGGTTTTAGGGTTTAAGGTTTAGGGTTTAGGGTTTAGGGCATTAGTGTTTAGGGTTTAGGATTTAGGATTTTTTTTTTAAACAGAGAACAAATTCATATTTAACATTTCTTCTTTTCTATTTTATCAACCAAGTAATACACCACATTTTCTAAGAAACAAGCAATGACATAGATAAAAAATGAGCACACATAGAGAAAATCAAAAACACTAGATAACTCTAACCGTCTCTACTTTAAAGACAGAGTTCCATAACAGCATATCGGATCGGTCATTCTTCAATTTCTCTAGTTCCCATCAGAACCACTCCGGCCTCTCGAGTAGCAGGATCCGCTATCATATCCCTGATCATTCCCTCTACCACCACCACGGTTGTAACCTCCATCGGCTTAGGGTTAGTTTTAAGGTTTAGGGTTTAGGGTTTAAGGTTAAGGGTTAGGGCTTAGGGTTTAGGATTTAAAATTTAGTGTTTTTTTTAATAAACTGGTGGGTTTAGGTTTATTTATTTTTCTTTGTTTAGGGTTTATCATTTAGGGTTTTTTAGGGTTTAAGGTTTTTTAGGGTTTAGGATTTTGGATTTAGGGTTTAGGTTTAGGTTTGTAGGTTTAGGGTTGTCAATTTAGGGTTTAGGGTTTAAGATTTAGAGTTTAGGGTTTTTTTAAAAAATTAAGTAAATCGGTAAGTTTAGGTTTATTTAGTTTAATTTTTATTTATTTTAGTTTATTTTAACTTTATTTATTTAGGTTTACTTTTTATTTTTCTTTATTTTAGTTTATTTATATTAATTTGATTTATTTTAGCTTAGGTTTTTTATGTAAATTTATTTTTTAGGTTTAGGTTTATTTTTTAGTTTAGTTTTATTTTTATTTTATTATTTAGGTTTATTTTTTATATTTTATTTTTCAATTTAGGTTTAATTTATTTTATTTTTTAGGTGTGGGTTTTAGGTTTTATTTTTATTTTAAGTTTAGGTTTATTTTTAGTTTATTTTATTTTATTAAGTTTAGGTTTAGGTTTAGGTTTTATTTATTTTAATTTATTTTATTTTAGTTTAGGTTTAGCTTTAGTTTATTTTTATTTAAGGTTTAAGTTTTTTTTTTTTTTGTTAAGGGTTTTGGTTTTAGTTTTTATTTACTTTTAGGTGTTTTTTTTTAGGTTTAGGCTTTTATTTAGTTTTTATTTTATTTTATTTTAGGTTTATTTTATTTTTATTTTAGGTTTAGTTCTTATTTTATTTAGGTTTTATTTTTAGTTTAGATTGGTTATTTTAATTTTAGTTCTTTTTTATTTTTTTAATTTATTTTTTTAGGTTTAGGTTTATGATTTAGTGAAAGTTTTTATTTTATTTTATTTTGGCTTAAGTTTATCTATTTATTTTATTTTTAGGTTTTATTTAGTTTAGGTTTAGGTTTTTTCTTTTTAGGGTTTAAGGTTTAGGATTTGGGGTTTAAGGTTGAGGGTTTAGGGTTTAGGGTTTAGGGTTTAAGGCTTAGGGTGTAGGGTCTAAGATTTAGGGTTTAGGGTTTAGGGTTTAGGGTTTTTGGGTTTAAGATTTAGGGTTTAGCATTTAGGTAATAAGGCTTTTAGGGTTTAGAGTTTAGGGTTCAAAGTTTAGGATGTAGGCTTTTAAAGTTTAAGCTTTAGGTTTAGGGTTTAGGTTTTAGGTCTGATTAGGTGCATTAGAGTTTATGATTTTGGCTTATTTATTTAATAGAGAATAAATTCAGATTCAGCATTTCATCTTTTTGATTTTATCAACCAAGTAACACACCAAGTTTTCTAAGACACAAGTGACGACTTAGATAAAAAATGAGCACGCATACGGCAAATCAAAAGCTCTAGATAACTCGAATCATGTTTACTATAAAGACATAGTTCCATAAGTAGAAAATTGGATCGATCATTCTTCAATTTCTCTAGTTCCCATCGTAACCACGCCTCTCTCGTAGTAGTATCCACCATCATATTCTGGATCTCTCCCCACCACCACCATGCTTTTAACCTCTATCGCTCCTTCGCCTCCATAACCACTCACTCCGACCACCACCTCCATATCCACCAACACCTCTAGATCCCCACCACCATCATGATAAACATTGCTCTCGCCTCCCACCGCCAGAGATCTAAGCCTGGTTGACGGGTGATGTTCTTACTGTCAAGGTTCTGCCCATTCTTAGGGTTTAGGGTTAGTTTAGGGTTAAAGATTTAGGGTTAGTTAATGGTTTATGGTTTTGGGGTTTTGGGTTTGGGTTGTGGCTAGTAGGGATTTAGGGGGGAGAGGGGGTTTTAGTGGAGTGGCTTGTGGTAGGGTTTGGGTTTGGAGGGTTTTAGATAGGGTTTAGGGTTTGTGGAGGTGGTTTTTTCCTTAAATTAAGTAAATCGATTGGTTAAGGTTTATTTAGTTTATTTAGTTTATTTTTTATTTATTTGACTTTATTTAATTTTTCATTTTTATTTAGGTTTATTTTTTATTTTTATTTTTATTTAGTTTAGTTTATTTATTTTAGGTTTATTTATTTTAGTTTAGGTTTTAATTTTAGTTTTCTTAATTTAGGTTTATTTTTAGAGTTTTATTTTATTTTTGAGGTTTAGTTTTATATTTTATTTTTATGTTTAGGTTTTGGTTTTATTTTATTTCTTTAGTTTATGATTTATGTTTTATTTTAGGCTAATTTTAGGTTTTATTTCATTACTTTAGATTTAGGTTTACTTTAGTTTATTTTATTTTATGTTTGTTTAGGTTTAGGTTTAGTTTATTTTATGTTTAGGTTTAGGTTTTTTTATTTTAGTTTGATTTATTATAGTTTAGGTTTAGGTTTAGATTTATTTTCTTTATTTTATTTTATTTTAGGCTTAGGTTTTAATTTAGGATTTAGGTTTTATTTTATTTATTCACGTTTATTTTAGATTTAGGTTTATTTAGTTTTATTTTAGTTTACTTTTATTTATTTTATTTTACATTTTATTTATATTTTATGTTTAGTTTTGTTTAGGTTTTTAGGTTTAGGGTTTAGGGTTTAGGATTTTGAGGATTTAGTGGCTTTAGGGCTCAGTTAGTTAGTGTCAGTTTAGTGGCTTTAGGTCAGCTTGTGGCTCAGTGGTTTGTGGCTCAGTGGCCCAGGATCAGGTCAGTGGGCCCAGTGGTTATGTCAGTTCATGGTTTAGGGTGAGGTAGTGTGTGCAAGGATTTTGGTTGCCTGTGGTTTAGCTTTTAGTGGTTTTAATTAAGTAGATCGATAGGTTTAAGATTATTTAGTTTATTTTTTATTTATTTCAATTTACTTGATTTTATTTATTTAAGTTATTTTTTATTTATATTTAGTTTAGTTTATTTATTTTTGCTTTAATTATTTTAGTTTAAGCCTTTATTTTAATTTATTTTTAGGTTTAGTTTAGGTTGAGGCTTATTTTTAGTTTATTTTTAATTTTATTTTATTTTGGGTTTAGGGTTTATTTTTTTTATTTTTAGGTTTATGTTAAGGTTTATGTTTTATTTTTGTAGGTTTAGGTTTACTTTTAATTTATTTTATTTTATTTAGTTAATTTTAGGTTTAGGTTTAGGTTTTATTTATTTAAGGTTAGTTTATTTTAGTTAAGGTTTACGTTTATTTTATTTTGTTTATTTTAGGTTTAGGTTTTCATTTATTTTTTAGGTTTAGGTTTTAGTTAGTTTTATTATATTATATTTTAGGTTTATTTGATTCTTATTTATGTTTAGTTTTATTTTATTTAGGGTTTTATTTTTAGTTTATTATTTTTTGTCTTTAGGGTTTTATTTATTTATCTTAGTTTACCTCTTTATATTTTATTTTATTTTATTTTACGAGGTATAGGTTTAGTTTATGTTTTAGTTTTTTATTTTATTTTAATTTTTAATTAGGTTTTTTTATTTATTTTATTTTTATCTTTTATCTAGTTTCAGTATTTAAGCCAGGATCTCCTGTAGTGGCCCAGTTTGGGGTTTAGGGCCCAATAGGTTTTAAGGTTTAGAGTGGTTTAGGGTGCATGGTATGGGCTTAGGGTTTAGAATTTAGGGCTCAGTTTAAGGCATGCTCATGGCAGCTCAGGTTTGGGTTTAGGCCTAGTGTTAGTTTTAGGGTCTGGGGGTTTAGGTCCTTTTTTTTTTTGCTTTTTTTTTAAATCTAAACTTATAGTTTTAATTTTTTTATTTTAGTTAGTTTATTTTGAATTTATTTTAGTTTTATTTATTTTATTTTTTATTTAGGTTTATTTTTATTTAATTTAGTTTGTCTTTTATTTATTTTAGTTTAGGTCATCTTAGTTTAGGTTTTTAGTTTAGTTTATTTTTATTTAATTCCTCAGGTTTAGGTTTTATCTTACTCAGGTTCAATTTTTTTTTAGGTTTAGGTTTAGGTTTTATTTTATGTCCATTTTGAGGTTTTATTTTTAGTTTAGGTTTTGGTTTAATTTTAGTTTATTTTATTTTATTTAGATTTAGGTTTAGGTTTAGTTTATTTTAGGTTTAGGTTAGGTTTATTTATTTTAGTTTAGTTTATTTTAGCTTAGGTTAGGTTTATTTATCTATTTTAGGTTTAGGTTTTTTTAGTTTGGTATGTTTAATTTTTATATTTTAGGTTTATTTTTTAGGTTTAGGCTTTTATTTAGTTTTATCCCATTTTATTTTATGTTTATTTAATTTTATTTTTAGGTTTTATTTTATTTAGGCTTTTAATATAGTTTAGGTTTTATTTATTTTATTTTAGCTTTATCTTTAGGTTTAGGTTTAGTTTATGTTTTCATTTTATTTTATTTGTTTATTTTATTTTAGTTTAGTTTTTATTCATTTTATTTTTAGGTTTTTTTAGTTTAGGTTTATGTCTCTTTTTAGTGTTTAGGTATAGTTTGGTTTAGGATTTGGGGTTTAGGGTTTAGGGTTTAAGGTTTAGGATTTAGGGTTTTGGGTTTAAGTTTTAGGGTTTATTATTTAGGGTTTTGGGTTTTGGGTTTTTAGAGTTTAGGGTTTAGGGTTTTTAGGGTTTAGGGTTTAGGGTTTAGGGTTTAGGTTTTTGGTCTAGGGTTCCAGTTTTTGTTTAGGGTTTAGGGTTTTTGGTTTCTTTTTAATAGAGAACAAATTCTGATTCAACATTCTTCTTTCCAATTTCATCAACCAAGTAACCCACCAAGTTTTCTAAGAAAAAAATGATGACATAGATAAAAAAATTAGCACACATAAAGCAAATCAAAAACCCTAGATAACTAGAACTGTCTCTACTATAAAAATAAAGTTCCATAAATAGTAGATCGGATCAGCCGTTCTTCAGTTTCTCTAGTTCCCATCAGAACCACCCAACCTCTCGAGTAGCGGGATCCACCATCATATCCCTGATCTCTCCCTTCGCCACCACCATGGCTGTAACCTCCATCACTTCTCTTGCTTCTATAAGCACCACTGCTCCGACCACTACCTCCATATCCACGACCCTCATACCCCACCGATGATAACCTTCACCTTCACCTCCACCGCAGATCTAGATCGATCATGATTGACAGTGATGTTCCTGTCATCAAGGTTCTGTCCATTCTTTGGGTTTAGGTTTATTAGGCTTTAGGGTTTAGGTTTAAGTTTTAATTTATTTAATTACTTTAGGTTTAGGTTTAGGGTTTGGGGTTTAGGGTTTAGTGTTTAGGTTTGGGGGTTTGTGGTTTTAGGTTTAATGTTAGTTTAGTGTTTTAGGTTTAAGGTTTTGTGGTTTAGGTTTTAGGTTAGGTTTAGGGTTTGTGGTTTAGGGTTTATGGTTTAGGTTTAGTGCTTTTTAGGGTTTAGGGTTTTGAGGGTTTATGGTTTAGCTTTTAGGCTTTAGGGTTTTTTTAGGGTTTAGTTTTTAGTGGTGTAGAGTTTATAGTTTGCCTTTTAAACCAAGTAAATCGACAGGTTTAGGTTTATTTGGTTTATTTAGGTTATTTTATTTATTTTAGTTTATTATATTATTTATTTATATTTATGTTTATTTTAATTTTATTTAATTTAGTTTATTTATTTTAGGTTATTTATTTTATTTAGGTTTTATTTTTGTTTATTTTTTTGTTTATTTTTTTGGTTTAGGTTTAGGTTCATGTCTATTTCTTTAATTTAGTTTAATTTTTATTTTATTTTAGGTTTACATTTTATTTTTTTATTTTATGTTTAGTATAGGTTTTTTTTTTTTTTTAGGTTTTAGGTTTTAGATTTTATTTTAGGTTTATTTTATTTTATTTATTTTATTTTATTTATTTAGGATTTAGTTTATTTTAAGTTTAGGTTTAGTTTTTTTAATTTTATTTATTTTAGGTTGAGGTTTTTTTAGTTTAGTGAGTTTTATTTTTATTTATTTTTAGGTGTTTTTTTTTTTATTTTTTTATATTAGGTTTATTTTATTTTATTTTTGTTTAGTTTTATCTTATTTAGGTTTATTTTATTTTTTGTAGTAGGTTATTATTTATCTATTTTAGTTTATTTTTGAATTTTATGTGCCAGATCAAGTTTAGGTCAGCCCAGGTTATAGGTTTTAGTTTTATCTTATCATACGCAGGTTAGGCCTTTATTATTATTTGTGATTTATTTAGCAGTGCAGGTTTGTCAAAATGCATCCAGGTTTAGTGGTCAGGGCCCAGGTCAGTAGAGTTGTGTTTAGTGGCCCAGTTCAGGGCCCAGGTTTGGGAGGCCCAGGCTCAGTTTGGTGGCCTGGCCCAGGGTTTGGCCTGGCCCAGTGGCTCAGGGCAGTGGCCCAGGGTTTAAGGAGGGCTCAGGGCTCAGTGGATTTAGTGGCTCAAGTTTAGGATTTGTGGCTCAGTGGTTTGGTTTAGTTTTTTTTTTAGGCTCAGTGGTTTATTTTATGGTTTAGGCATGGGTCAGGGTCAGTCCAGTTTATATTATATCCCATTTTTAATCACAAACTGGTAGGTTTAGGTTTATTTAGTTTATTTAGCTTATTTAATTTATATAGTTTATTCCATTATTAATTTTATATATGTTTATTTTAATTTTATTTAATTTGGTTTATTTATTTTAGTTTATTTTATGTTTACGTTTAGGTTTATGCTTATTTTTAGTTTAGTTTTATTTTATTTTATTTTTTAGGTTTTGGTTTTATATTTTTAGGTTTTGATTTTGGTTTAGATTTTTATTTGATGTCTTTAGGTTTTGGTTTTAGGTTTTATTTTTTTTTATTTAGGTTTAGGAATGTTATTTATTTATTTTAATTTATTTAGTGGGTTTAGGTTTTATTTATTTTAGTTTAGTTTATTTTAGTTTAGATTTAGGTTTATTTTATTTTGTTTATTTTAGCTTAAGTTTTTTTTAGTTTAGGTTTGGTTTTATTTTTATTTTGTTTAGGTTTTATTTAGTTTTATTATATTTTATTTTAATTTTATTTTATATGTTTATTTAATTTAGTTTTTTGTTTTATGTTTATTTTATTTTAGTCACTAGGTTTTATTTATTTTATTTTAGTTTACTTTATTTTATTTTAAAAAAGAATTTTTACGTTAAAGTTTAGGTTTAGGTTTAGGTTTTAGTTTAGGTTTTTATTTTATTTTATTTTATTATTTTATTTATGTTTTGGTATTTTTATTTATTTTATTTTTAGGTTATATTCAGTTTAGGTATATGTTTTTAGGTTTTATAATTTATGGTTTATTTTAGGATTTAGGTTCAGTTTGGGGGATTAGATTGTAGGTTGTTGGTTTAGGGCTCAGGGTGTAGGCTCAGGGCCTGGTAGGTTTAGGATTTTGGGTTTAGGGCCTAGGGTTTAAGATTTAGGGTTTTAGGTTAGGTAGTAGAGTTTAGGTGGGTTAGTGGTTTAGGGATTAGGGTTAGGGTTTTTTTATTTTTTTATTTTAAATCAGTAAACCCCAGGTTAGGTTTATTTAGTTTATCTATTTATTTTAGTTTATTCCATTTTATTTTATTTATTTTATTTTATTTTATTTGGTTTAGTTTATAAATTTTAAGTTTATTTATTTTAATTTGGCCTATTTTAGTTTATTTTAGGTTTAGGTTTAAGTTTATTTTAAGTTCAAATTTATTTTTATTTTTTATTTTTAGGTTTATTTTTTTTTTCTTGGTTAAGGTTTAGGTTTTTATTTTATTTTTTTTAGGTTTAGGTTTTTATGTTTTATTTTAGATTTATTTTAGGTTTTTCCTTTTAGTTTATTTTATTTTATTTAGGTTTAGGTTTAGGTTTAGTTTATTTTAGGTTTAGGTTTAGGTTTTATTTATTTTAGTTTAGTTTATTTTAATTTATGTTTAGGTTTATTTTAATTTTAAGTTTTTTTTTTTAATTTAGATTGAGGTATTATTTTTATCCATTTTAGGTTTAATTTTAGGTTAGGTTTTATTTAGTTTATATTTTATTTTATTTTTAGGTTTAGTTTTTATTTTATTTAGGTTTTTATTTTACCTTTAGTTTAGGTTTTATTTATTTATATTTTAGTTTAGTTTTTATTTTTATTTTATTTTCTCCCAGGTTAAGGTTTAGCTTTAGGTTTAGTTTAGGTTTAGTTTAGGTTTTTTTATTTTTTTATTTTTATTTTATTTTGGTTTAGTTTTTTTATTTATTTTTAGGTTTATTTAGTTTAGCCAGTTTTAGCTTTTAGGGTTTAAGCTTGAGGGTTCAACATTTAGGGTTTATGGTTTAGGGTTTGTTGGATTAATGGTTTAGGGTTTAGTTTTTTAGGGTTTTTATGGTTTGTGGGTTAGGGTTTTAGGGTTTAGTGTTTAGTTTGAGGGTTTAGGGTGTTTAGAGTTTAGAGTTTAGAGTTTAGGTTTTATGTCTAGGGTTGAAGTTTTAGTTTAGGGTTTAGGGGTTTTGGTTTTTGTTTTAATTGAGAACAAATTCTGATTCAACATTTCTTCTTCTCAATTTCATCAACCAAGTAGCACACCAAGTTTTCTAAGAAATAAGTGACAACATGGTTAAAAATGAGAACACATAGAGCAAATAAAAAACCCTAAATAACTAGAATAATCTTTAATGTAAAGACACATCTCCATATGCAGTAGATCATATCATCCATTCTTCAGTTTCTCTAGTTGCCATCAGAACTACCCCCTCCTCTCGAGTAGCAGGATCCGCCATCATATCCCTGATCTCTCCCTCTGCCACCACCACAGCATTCACCTCCATCGCTCCTCCTGCCTCCATAACCACCACTTCTCTGACCACCACCTCCATATCCACCAGCACCTCCAGATACCCCACCACCACTATGATAACCACCGCCTCTGTCTTTGCCTCCACTGCCAGATCTAGATTGAGCTTGGTTGATGGTGATGTTCCTACTATCAAGGTTCTACCCATTCTTGGGGTTTATGTTTATTAGCTTTTAGGGTTTAGGTTAATTTTTTAATTTATTTAGTTACTTTAGGTTTAACTTTAGGGTTTAGGGTATGGTTGGGTTTAAGGTTTAGGGTTTGTAGGGTTTAGGTTTTTTGGGGTTTATACTTTAGTAGGGTTTACTTGTAGTATTTTTATGGTTTAGGTTTTAGGATTTAGGGTTTAGGGTTTGTTACTTTTGGTTTTTTTTTAATTAGTAAATTGGTAGGTTTGGGTTAACTTAGTTTATTTAGTTTATTTTTTATTTATTTTAGTTTATTTTATTTTTTAATTTTATTTATGATTATTTTTATTTAGTTTAGTTTATTTATTTTAGGTTTAGTTTTTAGTTTATTTTAGAGTTTAGGTTTAGGTTTATTTTTAGTGGGTTATTTTATTATATTTTTTTACTGTAGGTTTTTTTTATTTTTTGTTCAGGTTTAAGTTTTTATTTTAGGATTTTTTTTAGGTTTTATTTTTTAGTTTAGGTTTAGGTTTATTTTTATTTTATTTTATTTATTTTAGGTTTAGGTTTAGGTTTAGTTTACTTTAGGTTTAGGTTTAGGTCTTATTTTTTTTTAGTATATTTTAGTTTAGGTTTCTATCTTTTATTTATTTTAGGTTTAGGTTTTTTTTTTTTTATTTTAGGGTTTAGGTTTTAATTTTAGGCTTATTTTTTAGATTTATGATTTTATTTAATTTTTATTTTATTTTATTTTAGGTTAATTTTATTTTTATTTTACATTTAGTTTTTATTTTATATAAGTTTTTATTCATAGGTTTATTTTATTTTTTAGTTTAATTTAAGTTATTATATATTTTATTTTATTTTTATTAATTTATTTTATTTTATTTTGAGGTTTAGGCTTAGGTTATAGTTTAGACTTTTATTTTATTTTATTTTTTCATTTTTTATGTTTAGGTTTTTTTATTTATTTGTTTAGGTTCTATATAGTTTAGGTTTAGGTTTTTTAGTTTTTAGGGTTTAGGGTGGATTTAGGGTTTGGGGCCCAGGTAGGTGCAGGGTAGCATAGGCTATGGGTTGGTTTTAGTATAGGGTGTGGCCCAGGTCTGGGTCTGGGCCTAGTGTCACCAGCTTTTGGAGGTTGGGGCTCAGTGTCAGCCTGTACCCAGGCTCCAGGGCCTTTGGCCTAGGTTTAGGCCCAGGTCCAGGGATCAGTGCTCAGGATCAGTGGGTCAGTCAGTGTTTAAAGTGCCTAGATCTGGTGACTAGTGGTTTAGGCCCAGGGCTCAGTTTAGGGCCTAGGGTTGTGGCCCAGGGGCCCAGGGGCCCAGGGCCTGGGCCCAGGAGCCTAGGTTTTGTGGTCAGGGCCTAGGGGTTTTCAGGGTTTAGGGTTGCAGGTGGGGCCCAGTTAATAGCCCCAGGTTAGAGGCTTTTTTTATTATTTTATCTTAATATTTTTAAATTAAATAAACTAGTAGGTTTAGGTTTATTTAGTTTCTTTATTATTTTTTATTTTTTTAGTTTATTTTATTTTTTTATTTTGATTTAACATTATTTTTATTTTTATTTTATTTAGTTAACTAATTTTAGGTTTATTTATTTTAGTTTAGGTTTTTTATGTTGCTTTATTTTATATTTTTAGGTTTAGATTTATGTTTATTTTTAGTTTAGTTTTATTATTATATTGTTTGGTTTAGGTTTTATTTTTTATTTTTAGTTTAGTTTAGGATTTTATTTTAATTTTTAGGTTTAGTTTTATGTTTTATTTTAGATTTATTTTAGGTTTTATTTTTAGAGTTTAGGTTTACTTTTAGTTTATTTGATTTAGTTTAGGTTTAGGTTTATTTTATTTTTATTTTAGGTTTAGGTTTTTTTTAGTTTAGGGTTTACGTTTTACATTTTATTTATTTTTAGGTTTATTATTTAGGTTTAAGTTTTTACGTAGTTTTTATTGTATTTTATTTTAAATTTATTTTATTTTATTTTGGTTTAGTTTTTATTTAGAATTTTATTTTTAGTAAAGTTTAGGTTTTTATTTATTTTATTTTAGTTTCATTTTTTATTTTTTTAGTTTTTTTTTATTTAGGTTTAGGGTTTATTTTATACTTTATTTTATTATATTTTATTTTATTTTGGTTTATGGTTTTTTTTTATTTATTCTATTTTTAGTAAGTTTACATTTTATGGGTTTAATGGTCATATGTTTAGTGGCTTTTTTGGTTTAAAGTTTAGGGTTTAAGATTTAGGGATGAGGATTAAGGGTTTAGTTTTTTGGGTTTAGGGTTTAGAGTTGAGGGTTTTATGGTTTAGGTTTTAGTGTTTAGGGTTTTTAGGGTTTAGGGTTTAGGTTTTAGGTTTAGGTTTAGGGTTAGGGTTTTTAAGGTTTAGGGTTTAGGGTTTTTAGGGTTTAGGGTTTATGGTTTAGGGTTTAGTTTTTAGGTTTAATGGTTCATGTTTTAGTTTAGGGTTTAGGGTTTTTTGTATTTTTTTTAACAGAGAGCAAATTCAGATTCAATATTTCTTCTATTCGATTTCATAAACCAAGTAGCACACTAAGTTTTCTAAGACACAAGCAATGACATAGATCAAAAATGAGCTCGCATAGAGTAAATCAAAAACCCTACATAACTAGAATCGTCTTTATTATAAAGACACAATTCCATAAGCAGTAGATCGAATTGTCCTTTCTTCAATTTTTATTTTATTTAGGCTTGTTATTCTAAGGTTTATTTTATTATTTAATTTAGTTTAAGTTTTTATTTATTTTTTTAGTTTGTTTTATTTTATTTTTAGGTTTAAGTTTATGTTTTAGTTTAGGTTTTATTTTATTTTATTTTATTTATGTTTAGGTTTTTTTATATATTTTATTTATTGGCTTTATTTAGTTTATGTTTAGGTTCATATGTTTTTAGGGTTTAGGGTTTAGGGCTTAGGGTTTTAGGCATTAGGGTTTTAGGGTTTAGGGTTTAGCAGTGGTTTGTGGTTTAGATTTAGAGTGTGTTGGAGTAGTGGTTTTTCTTTAAACCAAGTAAACCAAGAGTTTAGTTTTATTTAGTTCATTTAGTTTATTTTATTTATTATAGTTTATTTTATTTTATAAATATTTTTATTTTTATTTAATTTACTTTATTTATTTTAGGTTTATTTATTTTTGTTTAGGTTTTTTAATTTAGTTTATTTTATAAGTTTAGGTATGTTTATGTTTCGGTTTAGGTTTATTTTTTAGTTGAGTTTTATTTTTATTTTATCTTTTATGTTAAGGTTTCATTTTTTTCATGTTTACGCTAGTGAGGATTTTATTTTATTTTATTGATTTTGGTTTTAGGTTTTATTTTAGGTTAATTTTTAGGTTTTATTTTTTTAGTTTAGGTTTAGGTTTATTTTTTTATTTTATTTTATTTATTGGTTTTAGTTTAAGTTTAACCCACTTAGTTTAGGTTTTATTTATTTTAGTTTAGTTTTATTTTATTTTAGGTTTAATTTATTTTATTTTTATCTATTTTATTTTTATTTTAGGTTTTTTAATAGCTCTGGTTTAGGTTTTATTTTTTATTTTATTTTTTTAGGTTTATTTTTTCTTTTTTTTAGGGTTTAGGGTTTAGGGTGGTCATTTAGTTTAGGGTCTTGGGTTTGGGTTTGTGTCCATGAAGTTTAGTTTGGTCACTTATGGCCTGGAGCCCAGTGGTTTAGGCCTTTCCTTTAAAATGTGTGGCAGGTTTAGGTGTAGTTTATTTTTATTTTATTTAGTTAATTTATTTATTTTAAATTTATTTAGTTTGTTTAGGTTTTATTTTAGTTTTTTTGGTTTAGGTTTATGTTTATTTTTAGTTTAGTTTTATTTTTATTTTATTTTTGCATAGATTTTATTTTATTTTAGGTGTTTATTTTATTATTTTAGGAGGTTTTAGGTTTCATTTAGGTTTATTTTAGGTTTTATTTTTAATTTAGGTATAGGTTTTCTTTAGTTTATTTAGTTTAGTTTATTTTAGTTTAGTTTAGGTTTATTTTATCTTTATTTATTTTCATTTTTTTCTTTAGGGTGTTTTATTTTTTATTTATTTTAGGTTTATTTTTTAGGTTTACATTTCATTTAGTTTTAATTTATTTTATTTTATTTTATTTTATTTTATTTTATGTTTATTTAATTATATTTAGGTTTTTATTTTAGGTTTATTTTTAGTATAGTTTAGGTTTTTATTTATTTTACTTGTGTTTAATATTTTTATTTTATTTTATTTTATTTTAGATTTAGGTCTGGTTTGGTTATGATTTTAATTCATTTTTATTTTATTTACTTTAGTTTATTTATTTATTTTATTTTTTAGGTTTTATTTAGTATGTTTGTGTTTTGTGGTTTAGGTTTTGTGCAAGGTTTGGGGTTTAGGGTTGTAGGTTTTAGGGTTTAGGGTATAGGTTTAGGGTTTGGGGTTTAGCATTTAATATTTTATGGTTTAGGTTTGTGGTTTTGTGGTTTTATGGTTTAGTGGTTTAGTGGATTAAGATCAGGTTTAGGGTTTAAACATCACGATTTAGGGTTTAGTGGTCAGGGTTTTATTTATTTATTTTATTTTTAAATTCAAACCAATAGGTTTTGGTTTATTTATTTTATTTTTATTATTTTAGTTTATTTTAATTTTTAATCAATTTTATTTTATTCTCGCTTAATTTATTTATTTTAGTTTATTTATTTTAATTTAGGTTTTATTTTCTTTTGTTTTTAGGTTTAGGTTTAAGTTTATTTTTTAGTTTAGTATATTTTATTTTATTTTAGGTTAAGGTTTATTTTTATTTTAGGTTTAGGTTTAGGTTTTATTTATCTTTTTAGGTTTAGGTTTTTATTTTAGGTTTTATTTTTTATTTTAGTTTTAAGTTTATGTTTTATTTATTTTGGCTTAGTTAATTTTAGTTTAGGTTTAGGTTAATTTTTTTATTTTATGTTTCGCTTTTTTTAGTTTAGGGTTTAAGTTTTGTTTTTTATTTATTATTAGTTTATTGTGTTTTTTATTTAGTTTTATGTTATTTTATTTGTGGTATTTTATTTTATTTTTTTTATTTTATTTAGGTTTATTTTAGTTTAGTTTATTTTATTTATTTATCTTAGTTTAATTTATTTTATTTATTTATCTTGGTAAGCTCAGGTTTTAGTTTATGTTTTATTTATTTATTTTATTTTTGGTAGATTTTATTTATTTATCCATTTTTTATATTTAGCTCAGGTTTAAATTTAGTGGCTCAGTGGCCCAGCAGGGCCTGTCAAGGGCTCAGTGGCTCAGATTGGTGGGCCCAGGTAGGAGTGGCCCAGGGCCCAGGGGCCTAGGTCAGTGGCCTGGGCCCAGGCTCAGTAGGGCCCAGGGCTGTGGCCTAGAGTTGTGTGGCCCAGTTAGTGGGCTCAGCAGGATCTTGGTTGTGGAGTGGTCAAGTGCCAGCTCAGTTTAGGGTTTGAGCTTTTTTTTAAGTGAGAACAAATTTAGATCCAACGCTTCATTTTATTTTATTTAGTTTATTTAATTTATTTTTTTATTTTAGTTTATTCTTTTATTTTAATTTAGTTTAATTTATTTTTATTTAATTTAGTTTACTTATTTATGTTTTATCTTTAGTTTATGTTTTTTGTCTTAATTTATTTTATGAAGTTAGGTTTATTTTTAGTTGAGTTTATTATTTTTTGGTTTAGTTTATTTTATTTTTTAGGTTTAGGGTTTTTTCAGTTTAGGTTTTAAGTTTTATTTTAGGTTCATTTTAAGTTTTATTTTTAATTTAGGTTTAGTTTATTTTAGTTTAGTTTATTTTATTTATTTAGGTTTAGGTTTTATTTGTTTAGTTTAGTTTTAGTTTATTTATTTATTTATTTTATTTTTTATCTAGGTTTAAGTTTTATTTATTTATTTTTTAGAATTTATTTTGGATTTTTAGGTTTAGGTTTTATTTAGTTTATTTTATTTTCTTTGTATTGCAGCTCTATATTTTATTTTACACTAGTTTATCTTATTTAGCGTTTATCCTTTAATTAATTAGCCTAGTTTGCATTTTATTTATTTTATCGCTCAGTTTTAACTAGCTCTGATTATTTTATCTTTTAGATCATACCTAGTAGGCCCAGTGATGGCTCATGGTCAGTGGCCCAGTGGCCCAATGTCTTGTGGCCTCTCCAGTTCAGTTTAGGGGAGTGGTTTGTGCAGCCTTTGGTTTGTGTGGTTTTAGTTTCATGGTTTAGTGGTTTAGTGGCTGTGCCTAGGGTTTAAGGCAGTGCTCAGCCTCAGCCTTTAAGGGTGGGGCTCGTGTCAGTGGCCAGTGGCCTAAGCCTTAGGGCTCAGGTTGGTCCGAGCTCAGAGCCTAGAAGTCTGAGCTCAGGATCAGGGCCTAGGGTCCACTGCCTACAACCAGCACTCAGGGTCAGGGCCTAGTGGCTAAGATTTAGGTCAGTGGCCCAGTGGCCCAGTGCAGCTCAGTTAGGTCAGTAGGTCCGTGCCTTGTGCCAGGTTTTATCTTTCTATTATTTTATTATTTTACTTTTACAAAAAAGTACAAACCAGTAATAGGTTTAGTTTTATTTTATTTATTTTAATTATTTTATTTTATCTTTATTTAGCTTTATTTTTATTTTTTACTTAATTGTTTATTTATTTTAGATTTATTTATTTTAGTTTTTTGGTACATTTAGTTTTGGTTCATTTTATAGTTTAGTTTTATTTTTATTTTATTTTATAGGTTTTAGGTTTATTTTATTTTATTTTAGTTTAGGTTTTTTTTTTATTTTTTTTAGGTTTAGGTTTTAAATTTTAATTTAGGTTTTATTTTAGGTTTAATTTTAGGTTTAATCTTTTTAGTTTAGTTTATGTTTATTTTAGTTTATTTTATTTAGTTTAGTTTAGTTTAGTTTTTTATTTGAGTTTATTTATTAGTGTTTAGGTTTTGGTATTTTATTTTATTTAGGTAATTTTATTTTAGTTTATTTTAGCTTATTTTATTTAATAGGTCTATTTTTAGGTTTTATTTTAGATTTATTTTAGGTTTTATTTTATCTGAGGTTTAAGTCAGTTTATTTATTTTGGTTATTTATCTTAATGTTTAAGTTAATTTTTTTATTTTGTGCCTTCTTTTAGTTTAGGGTTTAGTTTTGATTTTATTTATTTTAAGTTATTATTTAGGTTTATTTATTTAGTTTTATTTTTTATTTTATTTGAGGTTTTATTTTATTTTATCTTTTAGATTTTATTTTTTATTTTAGGTTTTTTATTTTTTTAGTTTTAGGTTATTTATCTTAGTTTATTTTATTTTTTTATTTATTTTAGGTTTAAGTTTAAGTTTTAGTTTATGTGTTTATTTTATTTTATTTTATTTTATCTTTGGTTTAGATTTTATTTATTTATCTTATTTTTAGGTTTTATTTATAGGTTTAGGTTTTAGCTTTTTGGCTAGGGTTTGTGGGATTTAGATATGGATTTAGGGTTTGTGGATTTAGGTTTAGGGTTTAGGGTTTATTTTGAGTTTAGAGTTTAGTTAGGTTTGCCTAGTTTTATGGGCTGTCGGCTCAGTTTAGTGTTAGGTAGGGTCCAAGTTTAGGTTTAGAGTTTAGGGTTCTTAATAACAACCAGATTCAACATTTCTTATTTTTTTTATTTAGTTTATTTAATTTATGTTTTATTTATTTTAGTTTATTCTTTTATTTTAATTTAGGTGTATTTTATTTTATTTACTTTAGTTTATTATTTTATTTTATTTTAGTTCATGTTTTATTTTAATTTATTTTTAAGTATAAGTTTAGGTTAAGGTTTATTTTAGATTTATTTTATTTTTTAGTTTTATTTTATGTTTAGGTAGGTTTATTAGTTTAGTTTTAAGTTTTTATGTTCATTTTAAGTTTTATTTTTTTAGTTTAGGTTTAGGTTTATTTTAGTTTAGTTTATTTTATTTTATTTAGTTTAGGTTAAGGTAGGTTTAGGTTTTATTTGTTTTTAGTTAAGGTTTGTAGTTTATTTTATTTTATTTTATTTTATTTTTAGGTTTTTTTAAGTTTTTTAGGTTTTATTTTTTTATTTATTTTTAGATTTATTTTAATGTTTATTTTTTTAGGTTTAGTTTATTTTAGTTTTATTTTATTTTATTTAGGTTTACATAGGTTTATATTTTATTTTACATTTAGTTTTATTTTATTTAGGTTTTATTAGGTTTAATTTATTTTAGTTTAGTGCATTTTATTTTATTTATTTCTTAGGTTTAGGTTTAATTTTAAGTTTTTTATTTATTTTATTTGTAGATCTTTATTTGTTTAGGTTTTAGGTTTTTAGTTTTAGGCTTTTAGGGTTTAGGGCCTAGGGATTAGTGTCATGTCAGGGTTTTAGGCTTTTAGGGCTCAGTGGCTCAGTGTCATGGTAGGGCCTGTAGCCCAGGTAGGCTCACGTTTTAGCTCAGGGTCTTAAGGCCTGGGTCAGCAGCTCAGGGCTCAAGGCCAAGGCCTAGGGCCTAGGGCCTCAGGGCCTGTGGCCTTTGTGGCTCCTTGTGGGCCTCAGGTCATGGCCTGTTTAGAGGCCTAACGCCTGGTGGCCTAGGTAGGTTTAGGGTCAGAGCCTGCTCAGTGTCAGGTGGCTCAAGGCCTAGATCAGGGCTCAGTGGTAGGGCCTAGATTTCATGGCTGCCTCAGATTTGTGGCCAGGTCCAGGTACAAAGTAGGGGGTGTTATGGCTCAGTGGTAGATTTAGAGCCTAGGGTGGGTTTTATTTTTTATTATTTTTTTATTATTTTTAGCCTTTTAAAATTAAGTAAACTTAAAAGTTTAGTTTATTTAGTTTATTTTTATTTATTTTAGTTGATTTTATTTTTATCTTTATTTATCTTTATTTTTATTTTTATTTAATTTTGTTTATTTGTTCTAGATTTATTTGTTTTTTTAGTTTTGTTTACTTATTTTAGTTTTCTTTTTAAGTTTAGATTTAGGTTTGGTTTATTTTTAGTTTAGTTTTATATTTATTTTATTTTTTTTTTAGGTTTTATTTTTATTTTTATTTTAGGTTTAGTTTTAGGTTTTTTATTTTATTTTTTTAGGTTTAGGTTTAGATTTCATTTTAGGTTTAATTTTTTAGGTTTAATTTTTAGTTTAGTTTACGTGCTTATTTTAGCTTATTCATTTTATTTAGTTTAGGTTTAGGTTTAGTTTAGGTTTTTTTTAATTTGAGTTTAGTTTGTTTTAGTGTTAGTTTTAGGTTTATTTTATTTTATTTTAGTTTTAATTTTATTTTTTAGTTTAGTTTTTTATTTTATTTATTTTTTTTATTTTTAGGTTTATTATTTTTAGGTTTTATTTAGTTTTATATTATTTTTATTTATTTTATTTTATCCACATAATCTTTATCTATTTAGGTTTTTTTATTTTTAGTTTATTTTAGGTTTTATTTATTTATTTTAGTTTAGTTTATTTTATCTTTGTTTATTTTTTTTAGTTTAGCTTTAGGTCAGGTTTAGCTCAGGTCCATTTATGTTTTATTTTATTATATCTTTTAAGTCTTATTTATCTTATCTTAGGTTTATTTATTTTAGCTTAGTTTTAAGATCTTTAGGGTTTAGGCTCAGGCTCTGTTTAGGGCCCAGTCTATTTTTTTTATTTTGGGTCAGCCTCTGTCTGTGGCCAGGGTTTAGGTTTTAGCCATATTTAGTCAGGTCAGGTTTTACCTTTATGAGGCCCAGGCCCAACGCCTGTGATCTGGTTTGGGGCCCAGGTTGGCTTTTGGGCCTGGGTCTTAGGCCCAGGTCCCAGTGGTTATAGTTTCTTAGGTTTAGGGTGAGCCCAGTTTAGGGTGCAGGTTTAAGTTGTTTAGTTTTAGTTTTAGATTCCAGTCTATGGGATTTTAGGCCAGGATCAGGTTTCCTTTTATCTTATCCTAGTTTATGTTTATTTTTTTAGTTGGTTTTATTTTTTATTTATTTTGGCTCAGTTTTATCTTACATTTCGTTAGTTTAGTTTATTTCATTTATAGTTTAGGTCATTTTTTTTCTTTAGGTTTATTTTTAGTTTAGTTTAGGTTTATTTTTAGTTTAGTTTATTTTATTTAGTTATTAGATTTAGTTTATTTTAGGTTTTAGGTTTTATTTATTTTAGTTTAATTTTATCTTTATTTATGTATTTTATTTTAGGCTTTTTTAGTTTAGGTTTTATTTTATATTTTATTTTAGCTCTATTTTCAGTCCACTTAGGTTTTGTTTTATTTAGTTTTATTTTATTTAATTTAGGTTTATTAGGTATTTTTATTTATTTTACGCCAGTTTTGTTCATAAGTTTATTTTATTTTATTTATTTATCTTTATCTGCTTATTTTAGTTTTATTTTATTTTACGTTTAGCTCAGGTTTAGTGCAGGATTTACTGTATTTATTTTAAGTTATTTAGTTTAGCTCAGCTTTATGATTTAGTTTAGGATCTTTGGTTTAGGTAGGTCAGGGTTGGCCATTAGAGCTCAGTTAGCTTTAGGGTTTGAGGCCTAACCACCAGGGCTTCATGGTGGGTGGGCCTAGGCTCAGATCTAGGGTCTGGCCTTTTGGGCTCAGTGGCTCAGTTATTTAGATATTTAGAGCTAGGTAAGATTAGGCTCTTGGGCCTAGATTTTAAGATCTGGTTTAGGGTATGGTAGGTTGCAGGTTGGCCTAGAGTAGTTTTTTGTAGTTTAGGCCTAGTCAGGCTCTATTTTATTTATTTTATTTTAAATTAAGCAAACTGGCAGGTATTTATTTAGTTTATTATTTATTATTTTATTTTATTTTATTTTTATTTTAATTTAGATTTATTTTTTATTTATTTAGTTTAGTTTAGTTTATTTAATTTTAAATTTTAGTTTGTTTTATTTTAAGTTTATTTTTAGGTCTATTTTTAGTTTAGGTTTAGATTTTTTAATTTAATATGTATTTAGTTCAGTTTAGGGTCAGTTTAGGTTTTATTTTATTTATTTTATTTTATTTAGGTTTATTTTATTTATTTTAGGTTTTATTTTTAGGTTTATTATTTAGATCTAGGTTTTATTTAGTTTATTATATTTATTTTACTTTATTTATTTTTAATTTAGGTTTATTTTATTTTTTTTATTTTTTTATTTTTAGTTTAGGTTTTATTCATTTGATTTTAGTTTAGTTTTTTTTTTTCTTTTATGTTTAAGTTTAGTTTAGGTTTAGTTTTAGTTTATGTTTTTATTTATTTTATTATTTTATTATATTTTATTTAGGTTTTATTTATTTTATTTATTTTAGCTTTATATTTTAATGTTTTATTTATTTTGTTTAGGTTAGATTAGTAGTTTTTAGATTTTTTCTGGGGTTTTATTTTAGTGTTTAGATTTTGGTCTTTAGATCTGTTTCTTCGGGTTAGGTATGTTTTTATTTTATTATTTATTATTATTTTGGTTTAGGTTTTATTTATCTATTTTATAATGTATTTAGTATTTAGAGGATCTTAGTAGTTTATGATCTGCCTCAGTTGGGGCCTGCAGGCCTGAGCCCAGATCTTGGTCAGTTCTGGGCCCAGTTTAGGGTCAGTGCCCAGTGGCCCAGAGGGCCCAGGCCTGGGTTCAGTTAGGTCTAGGGCCCAGTGGCCCAAGGCCCAGGGCCTCAGAGCCTTTGGGCTCTTAAGGGTCCCAGCCTGGGTCTGGCCTGTAGCCCAGTGTCAGTGTCAGGCCTGGGTCAGGTCAGGGCCCAGATCTTTCACCAGTGGCTCATGGTTTTAGGGTCCAGGGCTCAGATTAGCACTAGGGCTCAGGGTTTAGGGCTAGGGCTCAGGATTTTGTGGCTAAGCTCATTTTGTGGTTTTTTTTATTATTTTAGTTTTAAATCACAAACACGTAAGCTCATTATTTAGTTCATTTTATTTATTTTATTGATTTTATTTTATCTTATTTATTTTATTTTATTTTATTTACTTTTGTTTATTTTATTTAGATTTATTTATTTTAGTTTTGGTTTATTTATTTTAGTTTTTTAGGTTTAGATTTAGGTTTTGGTTTATTTTAGTTTAGTTTATTTTATTTAATTTTAGGTTTTAGTTTTTTATTTTTATTTTTAGGTTTAGTTTATTATTTTTTTTATTTTTATTTAGTATAAGTTTTGTGTTTCTATTTTAATTAGGTTTAATTTTTTTTTAGTTTTACGCTTATTTATATTTTATTTATTTTATTTAGTTTAGTTTAGGTTTAGTTTTTTTAATTTGAGTTTTATTTTAGTGTTAGGTTTATTTTATTATTATAGGTTTTAATATTTTATTAGTTTATTTTTTTATTTATTTTGTGTCTATTTTAGGTTTATTATTTTGGTAGGGTTTTATTTAGTTTTATATTATTTTATTTTTTTGATTTTATTTTATTTTTATCTTTTTTATTTTTATTTAGGTTTTTATTTTAGTTTAGTTTAGGTTTTATTTATTTTTTAGTTTAATTTTTTATTTTATTTGTTTTATTTTTTAGGTTAGTTTAAGTTTAGTCAGGTTATTTCAGGGTCTAGTAGTTTTATTTTTTTTATTTTTTTTTATTATATTTTATTTAGGTTTTATTTATTTTATTTTAGGTCTTATTTTAGTTTAGCTTAAGTTTTACATTTCTTTGGCTCAGTGGTTTATTGGTTTGGTATTTTAGTTTTTATTTTGTTTCCTAGGGTTTAGGTTATGTTTTAGTAGAGCATTTATTTTATTTTAGTTTTCAGCTTAGCTTTTTTAGTATTTTAGGGTTTTAGGGTTGGGGTTTAGGCAGTTTTTGGCTCTTTTTTTATCTTTTCTTTGGCCAAGGCTAGTTTGGGCCTCAGGTTTGGTTGGGCCTAGGTTTAGGTTTTAGGGCTAGCCTAGTGGCTTGGCTCAGTATTTGAGCCTATCATTTGGGTTTAGCCAGGGTGCAGCTTCAGGCCCAGTGGTCCCATACTCAGTAGTCCCTGGAGTGGGTTAGATCAGGTTTATCTTAGTTTACTCAGTGATTTTTAGAGTTTTATTTTATTTTATTTTAGTTTAGGTTTATTTCATATTTAGTTTAGGTTTTTTATTTCATTTTTTTAAGTTAACCCTTTAATTTTTACTTTAGTTTTGCCTAGCTCAGTTTATTTTAGTTTATTTTATTTTATTTTAGTTTGTTAGGTTATTTTAGGTTTAGTTTTACTTATTTTAGTTTAGTTTATTTTATCTTTAGGTTTATGTTTATTTTATTTTTATAGTTTAAGTTTTTTCTTTTAGAGGATTAGGTTTATTTTATATTTATTTTAGGTTCTTTTAGTCAACTTAGGTTTATGTTTTATTTTAGTTTTATTTATTTAATTTTAGGTTTATTTTAGGTTTTATTTATTTTATTTACGTAGGTTTTATAGTTTATTTTATTTCTTGTTTTAGTTTATGTTTTTTTATTTATTTTAGTTTAGTTTATCTTTATCTTATTTATTAGTTTCAGTTTTTATTTTGCAGATTCATTATTTTATTTAAGTTTTAGCCTAGGTTAGGTCATGCATCAGTGGCTCAGGGCCTACATCTGGTGAGGTGGCCCAGGGTCTGGCTCATTTAGCCTTTGGTCTGGGGTCAGTCAGGCCTGGGGCCTGGCCCAGTTTAGGACTCCTGGCTGGGCCTGGGGCTTAGGGCCCAGCTCAGTGGCCTGTGTCCCAGATCTATCATTTAGGCCCAGTGGTCAGAGCCCAGGGTTAGCTCAGTCCTTGCGCTCAGGGTTAAGATCTTAAGGTCAGTGCATGGCTCAGTGGCCTGGCTGGCCTAGAGTTATGGTCATCTTAGAGCCTGGGTAGTTAGTTTCTTTATCTTTATATTTATCTTAAACCAAGCAATGGCCTTATGCCTATTTACTATCATTACTTACTTTATAATATTATTTTAATAGATTTATTTTTTATTATTAGTAGTTTAGTTTATTTATATTTTAGGTTTAATTTTAAATTTAGGTTTATGTTTAGGTTTATTTTTTTTTTTTATTTTGGTTCTATTTTTTAGTTTAGTTTAGCTTTTTAATTTTAATTTATTTTTAGTTGTGGTTTAGTTAGGTTTAGGTTTTATTTTATTTATTTTTAGTTTAGGTTTATTTTTTTTATTTATTTTTTAGGTTTTGTTTTTTAGGTTTATTATTTAGGTCCAGGTTTTTATTTAGTTTTTATTATATTTTATTTTACTTTTATTTTATTTTATTTTTATTTTAGGTTTATTTTTTTATTTAGGTTTTTTATTTTTTTATTTTAGTTTAGGTTTTTATTCATTTGATTTTAATTTAGTTTTTATTTTTTTTGTTTTATTTTCTTTTTAGGTTTATGTTTAGGTTTAGGTTTAGGTTTTAGTTTATGTTTTCTTTATTTTTTATTTTATTATATTTTGTTTAGGTTTTATTTTCTAGCTTTATTTTAGTTTAGTTAATGTTTTTTAACTATTTATGTTTAGTAGATTAAGTTTAGGGTTTAGGATTTAGGGTTGGGATTTCTGGGTTTAGGTTTAGATTTTCTTATTGCTTAGGATTTATTTAAGGTCAGGTTTAGGGTATGTTTTATTTTATTTATTTTATTTTATTTTAATTTAGGTTTATTTATTTTATTTTATATTTTATGTTCATTTTATTATTTTTTTTAGATTTAGTTAGGTTTTAGGCTAATTTTAGGTTTGGGTTTTAGGGTTTTAGTTTTTTATTTTATCTTTGGTGGGTGGGTAGGTTGGGTTTCCAGCCTAGTTTGGGTCAGTTTAGTTTTCACTGGGTTCCAGGCTCAGAGTTGAGCCTGTGGCCCAAAGTTGGTTGCTTTAGGGCCCAGGGTTAAAGTGGTCAGGGCCCAGTTCAGGTTGGGTGGGGTTTGGATCTCATGTTTCTCAGGCCTCAGGGCCCAGTTCAGCCCATGGGCCTTTTGGGCCAAGGCCCAGGTCATTTAGAGCCCAGAGCCCAGTTTAGCCCAGGGCCCAAGGTGGGTGGGAGGTCAGGATCAGGGAGGGCCCAGGGTTTAGGGTCAGGTGTATAGGATCAGTTTAGGTACTAGGATCCACGATACTTTATTTAATTATTTATTTTATTTATTTTATTTTTATTTTATTTAGTTTAGTTTATATTAGGTTTATTTTTAGTTTAGTTTTATTTTGATTTATTTTAGGTTTAGATTTAGGTTTATTTTATTTTAGTTTAGATTTATTTTATTTTATTTTGTTTATGTTTTATTTTATTTGGTTTAGGTTTAGGTTTATTTTTTTATTTTTGGTTTAGTTTTGTTTAGATTTTAGGTTTATTTTAGTTTTAGTTTTTAGGTTTATTTTATTATTTTATTTCATTTAGTTTAGGTTTTTTAGTTTATTAGGTTTAGGTTTATTTATTTGTTAGTTTAGTTTATTTAGTTTATTTTTTTATTATTTTTTATTTATTTTGTTTTATTTTTTAGGTTTAGTTTTATTTAGTTTTATTTTAATTTTAATTTAAGTTTATTTTATTTTATTTTAGTTAGCATTTATTTTATTTTTTTTTATTTTATTTTTTTTAGTTTAGTTTAGGTTTTTTTATTTATTTATTTTAGTTTAGTTTTATTTTATTTTATTTTAAGTTTAGTAGGTTTAGGTGTTTAGTTTAGGTTTTTTTTTTTTTTGATTTAGGTTTTAGTTATTTATTTAGGTTAATTTAGTTTAGGTTATGGGTTTAGGGTTTAGGGTTTAAGGTTTGGGTTTAGGGTTTAGAATTTAGGTTAGATTTTTTTTTTTTGGGAAACCCATGTGGGGAATTTTATTGCCACAAAAAAGGGTTACAAGGTCCTTAAAGGGGATAAACTTAACTACTACTCAAAGAGCTACACCCGGAGTGAATCCCCATCTAAGTACATCCAAAAGCAAAAGAAAAGAGAAAAGCAAGCAAAAGATAAAAATTGATTAACATATATAAGCAAATGATGGATAAGGATCAATGTTCTGTAGGATGTGAGAATGCAGAACACAATGGAGTAACCTGCAAGAGAAAAAAGGAAAAGCACATGTATAATATCCATTTGGCAAAAGTCTTGATATCCTTAGTACCTGCAAATATAATCAAAACCATATAGTGGTAGATAGAGAGTAAGAATGAGAAAGGGGTTCCCATCCTTGTTATAGGACCCGATATAAGACTCCATGTCAATGAATTCCCAGCACTAATACAAGTAGTTCATCATATTCAAGATTAAAAGAACTCACTAAAGTCCACCCATTCGGATAAGCATGATAAGGTTTGAATATGAATTAGTTAAGATTATCACAAAGGATCTGCATAAGTCTAACAAAGCTAGGCAAAAGATAAGAGAAGCAAGAAGTAAATGGTTTTCAGTGCAAAGACCATAAGCAAAGAAAACAACATAACACCACGCTGCGCCTGTGTGAATTAAGTAAGAAACCGAAAGTCAAGAACCCCAAATTAATTGACTATAAAGTCATGGGTTGGAAAGAAAGTAGTAGATAGTAAAAATAAGGTAGAGAGTAGCTTCTCCTTTATTTGGAAGCTCTCCCACCACAAAAAATTCCAGTAAGAGATAATCGAAAGCAAAGTTCAAGAATAGAAGTAGTAGCAAACAAGAATCCGCCAAAAGCAATAAGAATAACAAGCTATGGACCAATAACCCAACTATCTATAAAAGGTAAAGCAGGATTAAGACCGTGTAAAGTAAGAGTACTCCTGATCTGATGTTCTCATCATAAAGAGAGGGAAAATAACAACAGAAAGATCAAGAATAAAGACAGAACAAAGAAAATAAGACAAAAAAGAGCACTTGTCGAGCAAAGTACTCTAAAACCAAAATCCAACAATGGAGGTAATGATATAATTCCATTCCTACAAAGAGATATTAAAGTAGACATGGATTTCACAAATAGCAAAAGTAACAATAAGGAAGGTTGCAACCATTTGATGCTCATTGTCCTACCTTGGACAAAAGTAATTAAGCTGCAAGAAGCAAGAAAGTCAGCAAAACCCCAACTCAGCTATCTACAGTTACAAAAATCAATAGGAATGAGCAGAAAGTAGCATCTAGGGAGGGATAGGTAATGAACATCTCCCCACCACAAAACAATCCAGTAAGATACATTCAAGAAATCAAGAATGTTACTTATAAAACACTTTAATCCAATTCTGCCAAAGATAATGATAGTAATAACCAGGAGGTTGGCCAATAACCCAATTATGCATATAAGATAAACCATTGATTAAGTTCAAGCAGAACAGAAGAATGATCTTCAAGATTTTCATGTTCCCATCATAGCATACAGGGGGAAACCAACATCAGGAAGACCAACAAAATGTTAGCAAAGAAAGACAAAAGAAAAACAAAGAAAACTTGTCGGCAAGGTACTCAAAATTCCAAAACCAATAGTGGAGACATTGTTACGCTTACACCCATTAAGAAAAGCAATCTTTAAGAACAAAGATATAAAATAGAGAATTAATGAGTGCAAGTAATTCCCACCGAGTAAACAAGAGTACCCACAACCTCAAAGGCAAAAAAATCCATTAAGTAACTCCAAACCTGCCAGCATGGGAAACAAGTCCAGAAATAGCAAGATTGACAGTAGCCTCAAGGGTCCAATTCAGCCAACAACTAAGAAAGGAGATACCAACAAGTTGACCATAGGAAAAGCCATTAAGAGTAGAGAGTGCATAAAATTGATCCCATAATAAAAGAGAAGAATTCTGACTATGGAAAATAGAACCAGGATGAAAAGAGCAACACCATGTTTGATCAAAATAGCCCAGCTGATAATAACAAAATAGTTGGAGAATCGAGAATCAAAAAACATCCATAAGTCACAAAAAACAACAACTGGAAATAGGTCCCAAAACCAATGACTAGCATTGAGGAATAACAAGACCTTTCCAGATCAAAAATACAAATAGCAAAGAATGCCCGAATGAGAGGAAAAAAAAAGTAAAAACCAAAAAGAGTGGCAACATGAAATCCCATTCCTGCAGGGAGCAAGAGAAAACAGCCAGCAAAAAACAAATTCTCTCCAGACAAGAGCAATAAAAGAGATTGACCAAAGCCTCAATCTCAGAAACATCCTACATAAAAAGGATCTGTTGAACAAAATAGCAAGAATCAATCTGAAGAAACTCCATCCAGTTCAAAAAAATAAACATAGAAAGAAAAAATGCAATTTGATCACCAAAAGTAAAAGAAGCATAAAAGATAACCAAGAAGTAATATCATAATAATAATAAGTCAGGGTAAGGAGGTAAGATCAGAAGAAAACCATAACCTTGTGGAAGAAAAGAAGAAAGCCTCCCACAACAAGATCCCACCAAAGGGACCCTTCAATCGAAAAAATGGTTTCCAAAGAGCAATAATGGGGTCCAAATTCCAAGATAGGTAACCAAGAAGATAAATATCAGAAAATGGCCAAAACCTCTTCATGCAAAAAATAAAATAAAAGATAACCTAGAAATAAAAGGAAAATGTCACCAAAGTAGAGTCAAAGAGAATATCACAGCCCAAGATCTAATAGGGAGACAAGATATCAAAAGCCACCCACCATCATTATCATCTAAAATCCAACAACCTAACAAGAATCATCAAAATAAATATTGCAACCATAATGAACACTAAAACAATGCATAGAAATAACATAGGTAACTAAGATGCTCCAAGCAAGAATATCCTTGAAAATAAAGAAAGTTAAGAAATTAATGGCGTAGCTAAACCCATCAAAATAAATATCTCCATCCAAAGAATGATTAACCTTAGGATTAGCAATGAAGGCAAGATTGATATTAAAATCCCAAATAGGAGTGGTGTTATAAAACCAATAGCAGCTAACACATAGCTCAACAAAATTCCAATATAGGGTATTAGGATGCACATAGCTCAACAGCAGCCCTTTATCAGTGTAAATGCTAAAAGCAGAGAGCTTCCAAATAGAGGAGAAGCTATTAAAACACCAAATCATGGCATAGAGATCAAGACAGTAAGTAATATCCGTGTGAAACATCCACAAAAGACACAAAAAGGAGAAGAAAGCCATAAAATAAAGAGGCATACAATTAAAAGACCAATAGACAGTATACATCAAAAGGTTAGATTAAGTTCTGAGATAAGGAAACCGAATTGTCCAAGTTAACCACCCACAAGTGTTTGGGTAAGGTGAGTTGATCAAAGAAGATGATACCATCTGATCTAGCACCCAGATTAGCAAGGTAGTCAGCACAAGCATTTCCTTCACGCCAAACATGAGTGATGTTAAAATTTAATTGGGAAAGAAGAGCTCTTGTTTGCTTGAGGAGGTAGTACAATTTAGTGCTGCTCATTTTAGTGGAAGTCAAAAGATCAATCAGTAGAAGAGCATCCACCTCAATCCAAATATTGAGCCAGCCATTTTGGAGGCAAATCTCAAGAGCTTTGTAGACCATAAGCTCAAGAATGGGACAATGGGAAATAAGGGGATAAGCAAAAGCACATAGTATTATACCCTTAGAGTTCCAAAATGCCACCATAACCGAGCCATTATGAGAGATAGAGCCATCGATAATTTTAATAATATGGTCAAGAGGTTTTTCCAATAAACAATCTTGTCATTTCGACAGTAAGGTTGGTCCAGCAGGTTAAAGCCCAGTTTGTTGGCCACAAATTTATAGCCTTTGAATTTTTTGTAATGAATGAGATTGGCTTTAAACAAGTCACAATTTTGTTTTAGTTCTAGCAATAATCCTCATGGTTCATAGGGATCCCGATGTTTTGAATCATTTTGGTCCATCCATATGAACCATAAGAGTGATAGCATGATGACTTTAATGTGACCTTTAATAGTATTATCAAAATAGACTTTAAGAAGTTGATATAAAGTAAGAGAGCCATTGAAATTGATAGTGTTAAAAGATCATCATACCAAATCCAAAGTTTAGAAGCAATGACCCCATTAACAAAAACATGATTAATATTCTCAATATGGAAACAACATTAACATTTAGAGGGTAAATGAAACCCTTTACCCCACAACAAGGAATCAATAGGGATAAAATTTTTCAGAATACGCCAAGTAAGAACATAATAAGAAGTAGGGATATTGTTATTCCAAAGTTTGGAGAACACATAGGAGGAATCATGATTATCTTTAATGTGGAGCCACACATTTTTGAGGTTGAAATCACCATTATGTGAGAGCTTAAAGAGAATCTGGTCTTGATTATTTAGAGTGATAGGAATAGTAGAACCCATATTCAAGAAAGTAAAAGGGATAAAATCGTCAAGCTTACTATTGTTCCACTTGTTGTTATGCTAGAAAAGAGTTTACTAATAGTGCAATGGAATGGTGGAGAGTAAGTCATCAATGGAACCACATCCACTCTAGTTATCTTGCCAAAAAAGAAGCTGAGTTAATGCCCCAAAAAATTAAGGATTTTGCATCCCATTTGATAGATCAAAGTCTTTTTCACACAGGAGAATCACCCGGTTTAAAGGGACAAATGAGGGGGTGCTTACCCTGGCAATATTTAATAGTCATGAAATTAGCCCAAAGACTATGATTACTCCTAAAATTCCACCAGAGTTTATAGGAAAAGGCATTGATAGCTTCTTTTATGGATTTACAACCAAGACCAACTTTGTCAAAAGTGCCACAACTTTTAAACCAAGAGGTCCAGTGCATTCTTTTAGAGGAGGTATTGGAGCCCCAAAAAAAATTATTTAGGAGACGCTCAATTCTGTTGATGATAGAAATGGTCGGCACAATAGTTTGGATAAGATATGAAGGCATGGAATTAAGAGTACTCTTAATCAAGGTGAGCCTATCACCGAAAGAGAGTAAATGAAATTCCCAAACCGAAATTTTATTAGATATTTTCTGAATAAGGTCATCAAAAAGATGAGAACTTTTCTGGCCTTTAAAAAACGGAGCCCCGAGATAATTAATGGGAAGTTGATTTTGCTTAAAATTAGTAATTCAGATTTGATTTAGTCTATTGGTAGGAATCTTAGTGAGGGAATAAAATAGCATTTTCTTTCATTGAGAAAGAGACCACTAACTTTGCCAAAGTCATTTAAGAGATTCTTAATAGTTTTAACATGTTGAAGAGAGGCATTGTAAGATTATAAAATCATCAAAGCTAAGATAAGAGAGGAAACCACCATGAGTTTTAAAAACATGTTAGATTTTAATGAAAAGATCATTGAGACTCAAAGATAATCTACAATGATAAAAGAGAAGGAGAAAGAGGGTCACCTTGTCGCAAACCATGGCTCAAGTAAAGAAACCAAGGGACTCACCATTCATAACAGAAACCAAACATTAGTGATACAACTTTTATATAAGCGATAAAATTATCGAGAAACCAAACAAATGTAAGATTTGAAAGAGAAATCCCAGAGGTTGTCAAAGGCTTTAAAGATGTCCAATTTGAAGAGGATATTACCTCCTTTGGAAGGAATATTAATGTCATGAACCAGCTCTTGAGCGAGAAGAATATTATCAAATATGGCTCTATTTTTAACGAAGCCAGTTTAGTTAGGGGAGATGATTTTAGGGAGTAGAGGGCTAATCCTATTATTAATTAATTATGCAATGAGTTTTTGGAAAAAGGTGCAAAGACTAATAGGCCTAAAATTGCTCCAAGATTTAAGATTGTTGGTTTTGGGAATAAGGATAGTAGAAGTACTTGAAAAATATATGGGAATAGTGCTGCCATCAAAGAAATCAATAGCAGCATCAACAAGATCAGATTTAATAAAAGGTCAAGAATGCTGAAAGAAATGAGTCATATAGCCAGCAAGCAAATGTAATCGTGTTCATGCTATTGAGAGTACTACTAATCTCTACGAGGACATAGTGAGCACATGGTTATCCTCATTGTTAATCATAGAAGGGATGAGATGGGTGTTGGAGGGGGTTTCTAATGAAGGGTTAGAATTTAATAAATTTTGAAAGTGATATATGACAGATTCCTTAATTTCATTATTATCAGTTATCCAGCCACCATTAGAGTTCTTAATTTTTTTAATCAAGTTTAATGCTTTTCGTTTATTGCAAATAGCATGGAAATACCTTATGTTTCTATCACCATCAGCAATATGTTTGCTAGCGTCTTTTTGATGCCAATAGGTTTCCTCCATATTTTGGTAATTAATCAAATTATCTTTGGCAATGCTCAACTCATCAAGCTTACTGGGATCAATTAAGACAACCTCTTCAAGAGAACAAACCACTTGTTCCAGAGCTTTAAGATTGGTAAAAAGATTTTTAAATATATGCTTGTTCCACCAATTGAGGTTTTGTTTAAGTCTTTTGAGCTTAAGCCAAAGCCTAATCATGCCTTTAATGAATTATCCAGTGAACAGAGCCATCCAATTAGTGAAAACAACATTAAGTGAAATCGCCATGTTGGGTCCACATATTTTGAAATCTAAAAGGTGAGGGAGTAGAAGGGTTAAAGGGGGGATTTTTGATAGAGATCAAAAGAGGAGCATGATCAGACAAAGTTTTGCTCAAATGCTCAATAGAGGTAAGAGGACATTGATTGATCCAAAGAGAATTAAAGAGGGTCCTGTCAAGATGTTGCCAAAGTCTAGAGTTATGCCATGTGTAATCGCAAAAACCAACAATGTCAATCGATTACAATCTAGGATCATATTAGAAGTCTTCCATGGAATGGAGGTTAGAGAACATCCTCCCCTCCTTTTGAAGAAGCAATGATAATGTTGAAATCACCCCAACCAACTAGGGGTTAACTAAGGAGGCGGTTCTTAAGTGATTCCAAAGGATGTTCCTACCACTCTATTACAAGAAGCATAGATAAAGGAACCAAAAGTGAAAACTCACCTAATGAGATTTTGACATTAACCAATTGATCAAGATCATCAATGATGGAAATGGTGATGGAATTATTCCAAAAACACCAAATTTTATTATTAAGATTGAAGAGGAAATTTTGAAATCCAAGCGATCTAGCAACATGGGAAATCTTGGAAGAGTTAATGAAAGGCTCAATAATAACAAGTAATTTGATGTTATGAGGCATGAGGCTTCTAACATGGTTATGTGGATAGGAGAGTCCCACAACCCGATATTCCAAATAAGAAAATTAATCATAATAAAAAATCAAAAGAAAAGGAAAAGAGAGAGGACATAATTATTTGTGAGGTGTTAGAAGAACATGTGGTTCTAGTGAAGTTATTATTAGTCATTTTGGCTTTATAAGATTTTTTTTAATAACTTTTTGGAAGGGTCTATCATATCCAAAGTATCTCCATCGAAAAGAGATTGGTTTTGTATCAGAATAGAGCAGTCAAATGTTTTAGTAGGGTGATTTCTCCTTCTTGATCGAGTAAGAATGAGAAATTGGGATAGCAGAGTATCACTCAGAGAGAAATAGAAGGGGAGGTTCTGCATTAATAGTATAAATATCATTCTCATTGCCATGATGCATATTCAGATTTTGGTCTGACACCAAAGGTTCAATATTATTTTGATCCAATATAAGATTCCCATTCAAATTGTCATTAAGATTCAAATGAAGCAAAGGATTATCATGAGAAGCCAAATTATTACAAGTAGGAGAAGTGCTAGGTAAGTTATCATTAGTTTCTTCACACACTTCAATAGTAGTATTTATACCAAGCTCAGAATGTTTTTCATTAAGCAAATCAGTAGGTAATAAAGAGGTAGGTGTAGGAGGATGAGTTCCATTATGAGTAGCTTTAGGCACATAAGCTAACTTATTAGTTTTCCTAGTTTCAAGAGAGGTATTAATATCATGTGATATATTCTTTTTGAGGTTAGGGTGTAACACGAAGCATTCAGAGTGATCATGACCATGGATTTTACAGTGAGTGCAAAAGATGGGAAAATTTTCAAATTCTACTTTCTGGTTATATCCAAATTTTTTTGAATCGATCCAAACTTCTTTGGGGTATTTTTGGTAATGTCAACCTCAACCAAGATACGTGCAATAGATGGTCGAGATCTAGCGGTAGTGGCTTGATCAATTTGAAGGGGTCTACCAAATAGAGCCCCAACCACAAACAGAACTTGGTGAGTAACATAGTGAATTCTCATATTGGGAAAAGCAAGCCATAAAGGAACAATAGGGGATTTCTCTTTGACATCAAAAAGGGGTGACCATTTCAAGAGCCGCATTTGACAATTATACACAAAATAGGAGCGGCGAGCAAAGACTCAAGAATAATCTAAATCATTTGATAATTGAATAAGGATATGTTGAGGATCAATCAACCCAATAGTGAAGACTCTCAAAAGCTTTAAGCTATGGAAGAAAGATTGGATATTATCTAGAGTAGGGCGTCGTAGAGAGAATTTACCAACCAAAGAGAACTCAAAAGGCTTAGCTAATTTCTCCACATTCTGGTCAGAACACATGACAGCCGATAATCCATGGAATGAGGTTAAAATTAAGTTAACCGAGGCATTAGAGCAATGGTTCTTACCAGGAAGAGTATCCTTAAAGGACTTGATAGCCGACGCATTAATGGATGCAATCGTATCCAAAATACCATTAGGATCGGAGGGCAAAGCCGCATCCGAGCGAGAGTCGAAGGGGAGAGTGATGCCTCCGCCATTGAACGATCCAGTGAGAGTCACATAAGCAACCAAGCTGAGAGATGAAGCATAACCAAGAAATAAAATAGTGATCATGATCAGGGTAGCATAAAATGCAGCCAAACCGCAGAAAATTACATGGGAACACCAAATCTCTAGAGAGGGAGCGCAGCCGAGAGGAAGGTGGTTTTGAATTTAGGGTTTAGGGTTTAGGGTTTATGTTTTAGGGTTTAGGGTTAAGGGTTTAGGGTTTGGGGTTTAGGGTTTATAATGTAGTGTTTTTAGGGTTTAGGGTTTAGTGTTTAGGGTTTAGGGTTTAGGTTTTATGTCTAGGGTACTAGTTTTAGTTTAGTGTTTAAAATTTTTGGTTCTTTTTTAATAGAGAACAAATTCATATTCAACATTTCTTCTTTTTGATTTCATCAACCACATAATACACCAAGTTTTCTACACAGTGATGACATAGATAAAAATGGCACATTAGCAAATCAAAACCCTAGATAATAGAGCCATCTCTAGAAAGATAGTTCCATAAGAGATAGGTCGGATTGGCCTTTCTTCAATTTCTCAGTTCATTAGAACCACCCCACCTCAGTAGGATCAACCATCATATCTCCTCCCTCCGCCACCACCACCATGGCTATAACCTCTGTCACTCCTCCCGCCTCCATAACCTCCACTACTCCAACCACCACCTCCATATCCAACAGAACCTCCAAATCCCCTGCCACCACTACGATAACTACCGCCACTATCTTTGCCTCCGCCATCAGAACTAGACTGAGCTTTCTTGCTAGTGATGTTCCGATCATTAAGGTTTTGCCCATTCTTAAGGTTTAGGTTTATGTTTAGGTTTATTAGGTTTTAAGGATTAAGTTTATTTTTTAATTTATTTAGTTACTTTATAAGGTTTGGGGTTTGGGCTTTAGGGTTTAGGTTGGGTTTAGGTTGTGGTTTAAGATTTAGTATTTAGGGTTTTAGATTATGCTTTAGGGTTTAGGGTTGGTTGGTTTAAGATTTTATCGGTTTAGGGTTTAAGATTTAGGTTATAGTTTAGAGTTTTTTTTGGTTTAGAGTTTAGGATTTAGGGTTTATGGTTTTTCTTTTTAAAGTAAACGATGTTCAGTTTATTTAGTTTATTTTATTTAGGTTTTTATTTTAGTTTATTTTTTAGGTTTAGGTTTATTTTTTAGTTGAGTTTTATTTTATTTTATTTTTTGGTTTAGGTTTAATTTTTAATTTTTTATTTTATCTTTTTAGGTTTAGGTTTTCATTTTATTTTTTAGGTTTTATTTTAGTTTAGGTTTAGGTTTTATTTATTTTAGTTTAATTTAACTTAGTTTAGGTTTTGGTTTATTTTATTTTGATTAATTTATTTTTATTTTAGGTTTAAGTTTTTATTTAATTTTGATTTAATTTTATTTTAGGTTTATTTTATTTTTATTTTACATTTAGTTTTTATTTTATTTAGATTTTCTATTCATAAGTTTATTTTGTTTTTTTAGTTTAGTTTAGGTTTATATTATATATATATAGTTTATTTTATTTTATTTTTAAGTTGAATTTTAGGTTTTAGTTTAGTTTTTATTTTATTTTACTTATTTTATTTTATTTAGGTTTAGGTTTTTTTATTTATTTTATTTTAGTTATATTTAATTTTGGTTTAGGTTTTTAGATTTTAGGGTTTAGTTTAGGTTAGGTGGGTATGGCATTTATTTAGGTTTGGGTGTTAGTGTATTTATACAATTTTAGGGTGGGTTTAGAGATTAGGTTTATTTGTTGGTTAGGATTTAGGATTTTAGTTTATTTAGGGTTTAGGTAGGTTTATTAGTTTATTTATTAGTTTAGGGTTATTCTTTGGGTTAGGTTTGGAGTTTAGGGTAGGGTTGTATTTGGGTTAGGGTTTAGTACATTTGGGTAGGAGGGTTTAGGTTTAGGTTTATGTTTAGAGTAGTTTAGCATTTTTTTAGAAAAAACAAAAAGTAGGTTAGGTTTTATTAGTTCATTAGTTTATTTATTTTTATAGATTTTTATTTAGTTTATTTTATTATTTAATGCACATTTTATTTTAGTTTATGTTTTAGGTTTAGGTTTATGTTTATTTTATAGTTTTAATTTAATATTTTAAGTAAGTTTTATTTTTATTTTAGTTTAGGATTTTTATTTTTAGGTTTAAGTTTAGGTTTATTTTAGGTTGTTTAAAGTTTAGGTTTAGGTTTATTTTATTTTATTTTATTTATTTAGGGTAAGTTTAGTTTAATTTAGGTTTATTTAGGTTTTATTTATTATTTTAGTTTATTTTTTTTTTAGTTTAAGGTTTAGGTTTTATTTTAGGTTTATTTAATGTTTAATTGTTTATTTAGTTTTTTTTATTTTTTATTTTACCTTTAGTTTTATTTATTTAGATTTATTTTATTTTAGTTTAGTTTAGGTTTTTTATTTTATTTTATTTTAGTTTAGTTTAGGTTTTAGGTTTAGGGTTTTAGGGTTTAGGTTTAGGTATTTAGGGTTTAGGGTGGGAGGTTTAGGTTTAGGGTTGGTGGGGTTTAGTATTTGGGTTTAGGGTTGTATGTAAGTTTAGTTTAAGGTTTAGGTTTTTTTAAGAGAACAAATGCATATTCAACATTTCTTCTTTTTGATTTCATCAACCAAGTAACAAGCCGGGAAGTGAGGTAATCAAATGATCTCTGTTAGCTAAAGCCTCATTCCGGATGTCCGACTATATACCCATTACCATTCAATCTTATATAAATCAACACATGAATAAAGGAAAGAGAACCCAACATTCATACACTTAAGCTATAAGCACATTCATTTCTTATGTATTTATAACTAGCATTATAACACATAATTATTCATTTATAAGCTTTTGAAAAATACATTTAGATTTAATAGTGATAATAGCTATGCATATATTAAATTAAATGTACACATGCAAGCTTACATAAAGGAAATCCATTTTATTTTACTTGATTTTGAAAAGATGGATGCATGAATTCAAATGACATGCCAAATTTAACATGATTGGAAAGAATAATCAAATATAAGCATGTGATTCATTTAACCAAACTAGTTCTTAAGGATAATCAAATAAATAAGATTATTTAAAGAAAACCAAAGCTTCTTTAATTAAGTTTTGGATTTCATTTGATTTAAAGAGGAGAAGAGAAATCATCACTTGTTATTTTAAACCCATTCCCACATTAGTGATTTGATTTAATTTAAGGAAATGTAATTAAGTTGATTTTATGGGTTAATTAAGTTGAACCTTTAATTAGATGAATTAATTACCCTTACCTATGTAACCTTAAAATAATTAATAATTATGATCCAACATGATATGCATGGAAAATAAACTTACAATGATCCATGAAATAAAAGCCCCTAATGCAATTATATTAATAGTTAAGATTAAGGACTTAATTAATTACTCTTATGGTTTTCCCACACATGTGGACTAACCATAATTTCATTAAACTCCTTTAGGCTATTAAACACCTAAAGATCTACCCCATGATTTAATTAATTAAGCTCCACTATGATTATGAATTCAGTTTGATTAAGTGATTTAATTAATTATTTAAATATTAATTAATTTCATTTTAAAAAGGGTGAAATGAACTTAGGGAAAGGGGTCCCAACCCTATTCCTTAGTTTACTTAGTGTTGAACAATGATTAATAAATTTAATTAACCAAATTATTACTACTAATGGGATTAATTAATCATTAAATAACTTAAAAGAGTGATTAAGGTTTAATTAGTCAATTTTCCTATTTAAGTGAGCAATAAATCCCATGCAAATCATGGGAGGCAAAGGTCTTCCCATTAAATTAACCTACAAAATTTGAGAATAATTGCTCAACTAATTAAGGAGTAATTAAGCTAATAAAATTTATAATTAAACTTTAATTAAACCTTAATTACTATTCAAAATTAGTTTAAATCATTTTTAATTAATTCTCCTCTGAAATACCTTTAAAATGAGTATTTATTTGCATTTATTTATTTCTATATGCTTTCTTATAATTTTTTAGAAGTTTCAGCCATTAAAAATGATTACTTAATCCAAATCCTATTTGCTCCACGTAGCGCACTAACGCGGCACGCTTTCCTCATGGCATCGTGGGATTGGCTACTTAAAACTTATCCAACTAAGACTCACGCAAGCGTGAGCTCCACCATCCCATCTAAGATCGGATGGCTATTATTAATCCCACAGCTTAATAGGATTAAATTGGATCAATTCCTTGACGTTCACTCAGAATTGATGGTTTCAAGCTCTGCTTTAATTAAAGTCCCACCTCCAATGTTCAGGAAGCTTGGGAGATGATTTGTTCTTGCTCGATGAGGCCTAGGAAGGTGCAAAGTTAATTTAAGTTTGATGGAGAAATGGGAGTAAATGGAGTGTTCTATTTGAAGGATGAATGGCATTTTTGATCGAGGAACAAGCTTGGGAGCTTGGGAATGGCTCTAGCATAGCTCAGAGTAATATGTGTGTGAGTGAAACAAAGTGTGTATACCCCATTCATCTTGATGGATGAAAATTAGTTTGGCTTCTAATGGCGTCCGCCATCTCGTGGAGTCATGGGTGGCGTGGAGAAGGTGAGTTGGCTGGCTTGGTTGGTTGAAGGTGTGGAGGTGGCTGGAGGAATCATGGGTGTCTTATGGGTTTCAAATGCTCCAATGGGGAGGTTGAGGTGATTTTACCTCCCATGGGTCATGGCCAACCACCCTTAGGTTAGAGCGTGTCCTAGTGCCAGGTGGACCATTGGGAGAGTACCAAGTGGCCAAGGAATGGAAATGACCACTTACATGGGTGATTTGTCTCATGTGATGGCATTGACCTAAGGGTAGAATGATCATTTGGTATTGTATTTGATTTGGGTAGATTTGAAATGAGCCAAATGTGGGTTAGCTTAAATTTCAAGTCAATTGGAGTTTATTTGGTTAGGTTTGGCTCAATTTGACTCATTTAGGTCAAAGTGGGTTAGGTTGGGTCAAGTTGACCAATTGGTCAAATTAGGTCAAACCAAGGGTTAGATCAAGTTCATATTATCATTTGGTATGTTTTGGTTCAATTGGTTTGATTTAGTTTGGCTTAGTTTTGATTTTGGCTCATTTGAATTCATTTGGGTCAAATGGGTTAAGTTGATCAATTTGACCAAATTGGCCAAATTGGATTGGGTTGGGTGTTGGTTTGGGTTTAGTTGACCAATTGAAGATGATTGTAGGCTTTGGTTTCAATTAATTTGGAATTTGATTTAGGCCAACTTGAACTTTTAGGTCAATTTAAGTAGTCAATTGGTTCAATTGGGTCCCCGCATGGCTTTGGTCAAGTTCAATAATCAATTTAGAATGAACTTGAGACATTGGTTTCAATCAATTTGGTTTATATTTTAATTTGACCCAATTTGGTCTTTTAGGTCAATTTGGGTCAACATGGGTCAAGAGAGCCAATTGGGTTTGGTTTGACTTAATTGAAGGTCAAGTCATATTCAAATATTGATTTTGATTTGGTATGAATCATTAGTTTCAAGAGATTTGGCTTAGGATGCAATTTTGCTAGTTTGGGTTCATTTAGGTTAAGGGGTTGACTTGGTCAAATGACCAAGTTGACATGGTTTGATCCAATTTGTGACAATTGATCAACCTAGGGTGATCAACAATCATGATGGGAGGTTTCAATGGGGTTGGTTCAATCCAAAATGGGTAGGATAAGAACTTAGCTCAGATAGGTCAAATTGGCCACTTTGGGTCAAGTGGACCAATTGGGTTTAGTTGGCTCTATTTTGGGTTTAGTTTGATTTAGTTGAGTTTGTATATGGATTTAGGATTGATATATAAATTCAATCAAAATTGGGTTGGGTTCAAATGGGTTTTGGTTCATTTAAACATTTCAAGTCGAAAGGGTTAAGTTTGGTTTGACTTGGGTTGATTTTGGTTTTCCTTGATGATTGTATATTTCATTTATATTTGAGAATATGATTGAAGGTATGATTGTTTCATGAGAAAATCAATTGAATTTGGGGTTTGTAATGAAGAATTTGGCTAAGTCCATGGAGTTAGGGTCATGTAGGTTTGGATTTTCATTTGGTTTGATTTAGTTTTAATGATTTAAATGTATATTTCATTTAAATTTTGAAGATGATTAAAATATGATTAATTTGTGAGAAAATCAATTGAGTTAGACTTGATTTGGATTAAGATTTGGCTAAGTCCATGGGATAGGTCATATGGCTTAGGAAGGGTTTTGATTTAAATTGATTTAGTTTTGATTATTTGAATGTAGATTTCATTTATATTTAGGAAGATGATGAAAGATATAAATTTAATATGAGAAAAATCAATTGATTTTAGTTTGATTTGGATTAAGATTTGGCTAAGTCCATGGGATAGGTCATATGGATTAAGAAGGGTTTCAAGTTTGATTTGATCATGGGCTTCAATCATTTGGTTTTGGAATTTGGGTTTGGATTTGGATTTGAATTTGATGTTTGAATTGAACTTGAGGTTAGGTTTGAGAAGGAGAACATGGATTTGATTTGGGTTGTAGGGTATGTGGATTATCCTAATCCCTGAGGCATAACCTAATCCTATGGTTAACCCTTTTAAGTCTTTAGGCTTAAATTAAAGGTTTACTTAATTGTTGGAAGTATCTTATGACTAGGGAAGTCTTAGTGTCTAGAAGACTCTAAGTCTAAGATGGGAAGATTGAATCGACACTCAAAAGTGAGGTCCTTCTTAGGCTCCATAGTGTTATTCTTGGAGATAGATGATTGGAAGACCGAAGCCAAGTTTCACATTATAGACTCGGATACATCTTTCAACGCTTTGCTCAAGAGATCATGGATACATGAGAACAACATATTTCCATCCTCTCTTGAAGTTTGTGAGAGGTGGGATTGTCTACTATGTCAAAGGAGATCTCAAGTCATTTACAGTTCATATAGAGGGAGATGCTTACCTCATCAATCAAAATCAACAAGTCTATTCTCACAAACTTGGCCAAAGTTTAAAAATAAAAAAAATTAAAAAAAGGAAAGGAAAGAGAAAAAGAAAAAGAAAACAAAAGAGAAAATGAAACAGAAGATAAGAGGGAGAGAAAATAGGCATGGAGGAGGAAGTGGAGCCTGACATTAGATTCCACCCATAGTTCATTACTCCATTTGAACATATGGGTAGATGACCTAACCTCCACTGTAGAGGAAGAGGAGGCAAGGGTGAAAAACCTCTTTATTGGCCACCCAATAGAAGATATATCCCAGCTACCAAGAGTACACTTGCTATCCTTATAAACTTAGAATCTAGTTCATAGGATGGTTATACACCAACTCTTCTCGTAGATTCCCTTGAGGTGACACTAGAGCCAGATAGTGATGAATACTAGGCTCTAAAGAAAAGCATAAGTGTATCCAAGTCTATATGTGAAATAGTTAGGCATTAGTTGGGAACCTTAGCTCTAACCCCACTTTTCTCTCAAAAGAGGGTTTGGTAGTTAAGGAACTAAGTCATCCACATGTGTGAAGACTCGAGGTTCTTTCTAAAGCATCATCCAAGTCAAGAAGTTGATGTAGAACTTGAGGATGATTCATATAAAGATTTGATAGAATTACCTTTTGATTGGTACTTTCCTTGTATTCATAATTTAGCAAAGAAAGGGTTAATACTACATACTTAGTCAAAGCACAAGTCAAACTACTTCGAAAGAATATAGAAGAACAAATGCAAAACCTCTCAATCAAGACTAACTAGGATTCATATGGGTCCAGTTAATGATGACATTACTTAGTCATCACCAATCACTGAATTGATAGTTCTTTTCAAATCACATTAACTCATATGAGGAGCGTGCTTAGAAACTGATGATCGAGATGATTTTGAAGTCAAAGATGCACCACCAGAGTTCGAAGAAGAGATCAAGTCAACCACCGACAAGCTCAAGAAAATTAACATGGAAACTAAAGAAGATCCACACCCGACATATATCAATTCTTTGTTTAATGAAATTAAAACCAATGATTTAGTTAGGCTTTTGACTGAATTTAAGGACTGCTTTGCATGGATTAATGAAGAGATGCCTGGATTGGCTCCTGACGTAATAGTCCATAAACTAGCAATAGAGCCTACTACTAACCATATCAAGCAAGCTCCTATGATGCATGATTAGACATAGAACATTAGGTCATTTATGAAGTCAAAAATTGATGATGCGCTTCATCCGGAAGAAAACACCCTACCCGGTTAGCCAGCATCATCCTAGTAAAGAAAAGAATGGCCAAATTCACATATGCTTCAATTTTAGGGATTTAAATAAGGCATGTCCAAAAGATGAATTACTACTACCAATCCTGAGTTGATGGTGGACATTACCTCATCTCATGTAGTCTTCTCTTTCATGGATGGCTCATCTAGATTTAACCAAATAAAGATGGCCCCTGAAGATAAAAGAAACACTACTTTAGAACCCTCGATCAAAATCTATTGCTATAAGGTCATGCCTTTCACCTTAAAAAAAAAATAGTCTACATGACTCAATCTTTAATGAACTTATTCATCATTGAAGTGCTACGAATGATCTCGTGGTCAAAAGTATAAAAAAAGGAAGGCCATCTCTTTGACTTGAGAGTACTTTTCAAAGCTTAAGATAATTTAACCTCAAAATGAACCTCCAAGTGTGTATTGAGTAGCTTCAAGAAATTCCTTGTTATCCAATACTAGGAATTGAAATCGATTCAAAGAAGATCAAGGTGATATTAGAAATGCTACCCCCTAAAAGTTTAACTCAACTCAGATCATTCCAAGGGCAGTTGGAGTATCTAAGATGCTTTATATCCAACCTATCGGAAGATGTAATTCTCGACTTGTCAAAAGGATTCCAAGTTCAAGTGGGATGATAAGGGTGACCATGCCTTCAAAGACATCAAGCATTACCTAATGATGCCGCTAGTTCTAGCAACCCCTATCTCGTGCAAGCCACTCATTCTTTACACTGCTATGCTAGATGACTCCCTTAGTTTGTTGTTGTCCCAAGACAATGACGAAAGGAAGAAAAACACTATTACCATATCATCAAACTTCGAGGTTAATTATCCACCGAGAAGCATTGTTTATTTAATCTTTGCATCCCAAAAGCTACAACACTACATGCTTTCTCATAAGGTGAACTTAATCTCTAGGATCAATCCACTACAATATCTCATGACATGGATGACACTATCCGAATGGTTAGCTTGACGGTCTACAAACCTATCGCAGTTTGATAATTCCTTCGTACCCCTCCATGCGATGAAATGAAAAGCGATAGTGGATTTCTTAGCAACACACTTGCTGACTCTACGCTTAGTGATGATCTCCCCAATGAACAAGTCATGAACTTAGGGGATACTAATATTTACCATTGGGAGATGTACTTTGATGGCGCTGCTTCCTCTCAAAGAGGAGAAGAATCACAATCTATTATTCCAAGAATCACAAGCTACAAGGAGTTGACATGTCCGGAGGATGAGTCCATATCCATAAAGGTCCAAAATAGATAAGTCCTATCCCTTATTAATATTGAACTCATCAAAAAGTACTCTCTTGAAGGGGAGGTCTCCATTTCCAAGAAGGATGCGGAGTTAGTTTAGAGGCAACCATTTATGGATTACCTAAATAAAGGTAAACTACCTCAAGAGAACTCCCAAGCCCATTAGATGTAGCAGATAGAACTTTCCTATGCTCTGTGGATGGTGTCTTACCGATGGTCTTCAATCATATGGTT
>JAKCPB010000625.1:0-77324 GCA_021442155.1 Cymbidium sinense
AGATAACTATGGCTCTCAACCTACTACTTGCACTCAAGCTAGTCTTAAAAGTGATACAACGTAAGACATGGCCTAACATGGGGCAATAGCTAGATCATCACTCTTCCACTTCGCTTCTTAGGCTCGTAACTAAAAGTCAAGTTTCTTTAAGAGATTCTTAAAGATTTTTCTAACTACCTCCTCTTGAATGAATATGGTTTATTCAATTTATCGGTAAGAGTAGGTGGAAAGTAGCTACCCATGGATATGAATACCGCCTGGTAAAACTAAGGTGGTGGAAATGGTCATGGCTTTACGGTATGATGGAGGAGGTGTGGAAGAGGAGGTGGCAAAGGAGGCCGAGCTAGTAGTCTCTCATACTAAACTGGTCGTCGCTTCCCCATTCAATAGCACCAGCCCCGACTTCTTCTCAAACACCTTCTGGTTTGGGCCTAGATGATTGGTTGGGAAAGGGCAACTGCTTATTTTTTTGTTAGTTGACTAATTTCTCAAATATTTTAATGGTAAAGCCCTTAAGCATGAAGGTGAAGGAGATATTCTTGAGAAGAATCTCAATGGCATGTTGTTCGGACACTTGTGGTTCACATTTCATGCTCAAGTTGCGCCACCTGAGAATGTAATCAACAAAGGACTCATTGAGTTTTTATTTCTCTAAAATGAGGTTGCCTACAATCACCCTCTGCTGAGCACCAATAAACATCTTGATGAAGAGGTGCTCCAACTCAGCAAAAGTCTTCACAACTGCTGGAAGTTTGACATACAATCAAATGCAACACCTCGACAAAAGGAAAGAAAAGTGTGCTATCATTGGTCACAATAATTAAAGTGTGCAATGTGTTATCATGGGTTCACCAAGCATCAAAGATCTCAAGGAAGATGGGACAAAACCCTAAATAAAATGAAAACTAAATAAAAACCTAAACCTAAAAAATAAACCTAAAAATAAAACCTAAAAATAACTAAAAAATAAAACCTAAACCCTAAACTAAAAAAACCTAAACCTAAAATAAACAAAATAAAGGAAACATAAAGCTAAACTAAAATAAACTAAACTAAATTAAATAAAACCTCAACTTAAACTAAAAATAAACTAAACCTAAACCTTAAACTAAACAAAATTAAATTAAATTAAAATAAACCTAAACCTAAACTAAAAAAACCATAAAATAAACCTTAAATAAAAACCTAAAACCTAAACCTAAAAAATAAAATAAAAACCTAAACATATACCTCAAAAAAAAAAACCTAAACCTAAAAAAATAAAATAAAAATAAAATTAAACTAAAAACTAAACATAAACTTAAACTTAAACCTAAAAAATAAACTAAATTAAAAAAGCCTAAACTAAAATAAATAAACTTAAAATAAACAAACTAAACTAAGTAAAAATAAAAAATAAACCTAAATAAAACTAAAAAAAATAAAAGAAACTAAAATAAATATGAAATAAACTAAATAAACTAAATATACATAAACTTACTAGTTTTCTTAATTAAAAAAAAACCGTAAACACTAAACCCTAAACCCTAAATGCTAAATCCTAAACATTAAACCCTAAACCCTAAACCCTAAACCCTAAACCCTAAACCATAAAACAAACCCTAAACCCTAAACCATAAACAAATAACCCTAAACCCTAAACCCTAAACCCTAAACCTAACTAAACCCTAAATGCTAAACCCTAAAACCTAAACCCTAAACCTAAACATTAAACCCCTAACTTAAACCCTAAACTAAAATAAATAAACCTTAAACTTAAACTCTAAAACCTAAACCCTAAACCCTAAACCCTAAAACTAAACCTAAACTAAACTATAAACTATAAACCCTAAACTTAAACCTAAAGAACCATAACTAAACTAAACCTAAACCTATCCTAAATCCTAAGACCTAAAGCCCTAAATCCTAAACCATAAAACCCTAAACCCTAAACCCTAAACCCTAAACCCTAAACCCTAAACCGTAAACCCTAAAAACCTAAATACCTAAACCTAAACAAAATAAAACCTAAAAAATAAAATAAATAAATAAACTTAACCAAAATAAAATATAATAAATAAAATAAAACCTAAACTAAAATCTAAACCTAAACTTAAATAAAATAAAATAAAAAAATAAATTAAATAAAATAAATAAAACCTAAATAAAACTAAAGAATAAAAAAATAATAAAACCTAAATAAAATAAAATAAAATAAAATTAAAAAAAAATCTAAACCTAAAACCTAAAAAATAAAACCTAAAAATAAAAAAAAATAAACCTAAACCCTAAACTAAAATAAAACTAAACCTAAAATAAAAGTAAAAAAAATAAACCTAAACCTAAAATAAACTAAATCTAAACTCTAAACAAAATAAAATAAAATAAACTAAAAGTAAACTTAAACCTAAACTAAAAAATAAAACCTAAAAATAAACTTAAAAGAAAAACCTAAAACCTTAACACTAAACCCTAAACCTAAACCCTATACCATAAAACCTTAAACCCTCATCCCTAAAATCTACAACCCTAAACACTAAACCCTAAACCCAAACCCTAAACTCTAAATCGTAAACCCTAAACCCTAAACCCTAAAACCTAAACCTAAATCTATATTAAAACAAAAATAAATAAAAAAAAAACATAAACCTAAATAAAATAAATAAATAAATGAAACTAAAACCTAAACCTAAACTTAAATGTAAACCTAAACCTAAACAAAAAATAAAATAAAATAAAATAAAAATAAAACTAAAATAAAATAATTAAAAAACCTAAACTAAACTAAAAAATAAATCTAAAAAAAAAACCTAAATAAAATAAAACTAATATAAAATTAAAATAAATAAACTTAAAATAAAATATAATAAAATAAAACTAAATAAAACCTAAAAAATAAACCTAAAAATAAATAAAAATAAATAAAAACCAATCTAAAAAATAACTAAAATAAACAAAATAAAATAAACCTACCCCTAAATTAAAATAAACTAAACTAAAATAAATAAAACCTAAACCTAAAAAAATAAACTAAACTAAAACTCTAAATAAAATAAAATATAAACCTAAACCAAAAAATAAAACCTAAAATAAGAAATTAAATAAAACATAAACCTAAGAAAATAAAATAAAACCTAAACTAAAAAATCTAAAATAAAAATTAAAACCAAAACCTAAAAAATAAAATAAAGAAAAACTAAACTAAAACATAAAAACCTAAACCTAAAAAATAAACTAAAATAAAAATAAAATAAAATAAATAAACCTAAATAAAAATAAACTAATAAACTAAACCTACGAATAAAAAATCCCTAAAATAAACTAAACTAAATAACTCTAAATAAACCTAAACTAAAATAAACTAAATAAACCCTAAACCCTAAACCTAACACTAACCCTAAACCCTAAAATAATAAAATTTAAATAAATAAAAACCCTAAACTCTTAAATGAAAAAATAAACCTAAATAAAGTAAACTATAAATAAACTTAAACTAAATAAACAAACTATAAACTAAGATAAAATAAAAAATAAATAAACCCTAAACCTAAATAAAATAAATAAACTAAATAATTAAAATAAACTAAATTAAACTAAACCAAAATAAATAAACTATAAACTAAGCTAAACTAAATAAATAATAAAAAAAATGCTAAACTAAAATAAACTAAACCCTAAACCATAAACAAACCCTAAACCCTAAACTAAAATAAACTAAAACCATAAAACCTAAACCTAAACCCTAAACCCTAAAACCTAAACTAAATAAAACCTAAAATAAAATGATTAAAAAACCTAAACTAAATAAAATAAATAAAAAATATAAACCTAAACCAAAAAAAAATAAAAAAAACTAAACTAAAATAAACCTAAACCTAAAAAATAAACTAAAATAAATAAACCTAAATAAATAAAATAAAATAAACCTAAATAAAATAAAATAAAATAAACTAAATAAACCTAAACCTACTATACTTAATTTTAAAAAAATAAACTAAAAAAACCCTAAACCTAAACCATAAAACCTAAAATTCTAAAATCTAAACCCTAAACACTAAAAATCTAAACCCAAACCTAAACTATAACCCTAAACTCTAAATAAACCCTAAAATCAAAAAAACCTAAACCTAAACCTAAACTAAAAAAAAAATAAATAAAAAAACCTAAACCAAAATAAAATAAAAAAATAAAATATATAAAAACCTAAACTAAACCTAAACCTAAACCTAAATGTAAACCTAAACCTAATCTAAACCTAAAATAAAATTAAATAAATAAAACTAAACTAAAATAAAATAAATAAACCTAAAACTAAAAATAAAATAAACCTAAAATTAAATAAAATAAAAACTAAATAAAAAAACCTAAACCTAAAATAAACCTAAAATAAATTAAAATAAACCTAAACCCTAAACTAAAACAAAACCTAAACCTAAAATAAATAAACTAATAAACCTAAACCTAAACTAAAATAAACTAAACTAAAATAAACAAATAAACTAAAACTAAAATAAACTAAACCTAAACCTAAACTAAATAAAATAAAATAAACTAAATTAAAATAACCTAAAAATAAACCTAAAAGAAAACCAAACTAAACCCTATAAAATAAATAAAACCTAAACCTATACCTAAAAAAAAAATAAAAAATAAACCTAAACTAAAAAATAAAATAAAATAAAATTAAAATAATAATATTAAATAAAATAAAATAAACTAAAATAATAATAATAAATAAATTAAATAAACCTAAATTCAAAAAAATAAATTAATTAAATAAACCTAAATCTACCAAACAAATTTAAAATGCTAAACCTTAAACCCTAAATAAAACTAAACCTAAACCCTAAACTAAATAAACCTAAACACTAAACTAAACCCTAAACTAACCTAAACCTAAACCCTAAATCAAACCCTAAACCCTAAACCTAATCATAAAACTATAAACCCTAAACCCTAAAACTAAAACCTAAATAAACCTAATCCTAAACCTAAATAACTATAAACCCTAAAACCCTAAACCCTAAACCTAAAATAAACCCTAAAAAATAAACCTAAAACCCTAAACTAAACCCAAAACTTAAACCCAAACCCTAAACCATAAACCCTAAAATAAACACTAAAATAAACTAACTAAATAAACCCTAAACCTAAAACCTAAAATAAAACCTAAACTAAATAAAAACCTAAAATAAATGATTAAAACCTAAACCTAAATATAAAAATAAAATAAAATAAAACCTAAATTAAAATAAACCTAAACCTAAAAAATAAAAAAATAAAAATAAAAATAAATTAAACTAAAATATAAAAAACCTAAACTAAAATAAATAAACCTAAACCTAAACCAAAACTAAATAAAATAAAATAAACTAAAATAAACCTAAACCTAATTAAAAAATAAACCTAAAAATAAACCTAAAATAAAAACCTAAACCTATCCTAAAAAAAAAATAAAATAAAAAATAACCTAATCTAAACTTAAAAAAAATAAAATAAAATAAAAATAAAAAACTAAACTAAAATAAAATAAAGAAAAAATTAAACTAAACTAAAAATAAAATAAACCTAAAATAAAATAAAATAAAAACTAAATAAAAACCTATACCTAAAAAATATACCTAAAAATAAATAAATAAAAAATTTAAACCCTAAACTAAAAAAAAACCTAAACCTAAAATAAATAAAATATAATAAACCTAAACCTAAACTAAAATAAACAAACCTAAACCAAACCTAAAATAAACTAAACCTAAACTCTAAACTAAACAAAATAAAATAAACTAAAATAAACCTAAAACTAAATTAAAAATAAACATAAAATAATCCTAAAAGAAAACCAAAACCTAAACCTAAAAAAAAATAAAATAAAAAACCTAAACCTTACCTAAAAAATAAAAAATAAAACCTAAACCTAAAAAATAAAATAAAATAACTAAAATAATAATAAAATAAAAATAAAATAAACTAAAATATAAATAAATAATAAATTAAATAAACCTAAATTAAATAAAAAAGAAACTAAATAAATTAAATAAATAAACCTAATACTAAATAAAAAAAAATGCTTAAACCTAAACCTAAATAAAACTAACCCTAAACCCTAAACCCTAAACCTAAAATAAATTAAAACCTAAACCCTAAACCCAATGCCCTAAAACCCTAAACCTAATGCCTAAACTAATCCTAAACCCTAAACTAAAAATAATCTTAAACACTAAACCTAAACCTAAAATGCTAAATAACCTAAACCCTAAACTAAAAAAATAAATAAATAAACCCTAAACACTAAATAAACCTAAATAAAAAAACCTAAAAAAATAAAACCTAAACCTAAAAAATAAAACCTAAAAATAAAATATAAAAACCTAAACCCAAATAAAAAATAAAAAAATAAAACCTAAACTAAAACCTAAACCTAAACCTAAAATAAATAAAATAAAAATAAAATAAACTAAAATAAAATAAAGAAAACCTAAACTAAATAAATAAAATAAACTTAAAAAAAAAAACTAAATAAAATAAAATAAACCAATAAACCTAAACCTAATTAAAAAAACCTAAAAATAAACCTAAAATAAACCTAAACTCAACCTAAAATTAAAATAAAACCTAAACCTATACCTAAAAAAATAAAATATAAACCTAAACCTATAAAATAAAAAAATAAAAACTCTAAAAAAAATAAGCCTAAACCTAAACCTAAACCTAGAAAAAAACTAAAATAAATAAGCCTAAAATAAATAAACTATGCAAAATAAAAAAATAAAAAAATAAACCAAAAATAAAAAATAAGTATAAAAAGAAAATAAATAAACTTAAACCCATAGTATAGTTAATTTAAAAAAATGTAAAAATAAAATAAAAAAAATAATTAATAAAAAAACTAAACTTAAACCCTAAACCCTAAACCTAAACTCAACTAAACTACTAAACCCTAAACCCTAATCCCTACCTAAACCCTAAACACTAAACCCTAAACCTAAACCCTAAACCTAAATCAAACCTAAACCCTAAACCCTAAAATAAAGAAAAATCACCCTGCTTCTACCACACACTCTCGCTATTTTGTGTTCCTTTTTCCTTCTTATGGTTTCAGCTCCCTATCGCTCCTTCGATTTCTACTTTAGTTGTCGCTTTTATGTGAGTTTCGATTTTAATGGCAAGTCTTTCACGCAAGAGCTCTTCAACTTGAGGCTTGGGCTAAGGCTTCCAATTTTCAAGGTAATATCGATCTGACTCTAGCCGTTACTGTGCCACCTGTTAAGTCCTTCAAGGATGCTTTATATGGTAAGAACACTTGCTCTAATGTTTCGGTCAATTTAATCTCAACTTCTTTCCGTGGAATGAGGCCTGTAATGTGCTCAGATCTTGATGTGGAAAAGTCAAAGCCCTTTGAATTTTCATTAGTTGGTAAATTTTCCTTATCACCGACTCTGAAACATCCGATCCTTCTTTCATAGCCTAAAGCTCTTGAGTGTATTTACTATCGATTGATTGATCCTACATATCCTTATTCAACTATCTAAATGACTAAAGAGTCTTTACTTGTCGCTTTACTTTGTGTACAATTGTCAAATGAGGCTTTTTGAAATGGTCTCTTTTGATGTCAAAGAGGAATCCCCAATTGTTCCTTTATGGCAAGCTTTTCCAAACATGAGGATACATTATGTTACCCATCAAGTCCTTTTAGTTGGGGCTCTCTTTGGTAGCCCCTTCAAATTGATCAAGCCACCCCGCAGATCAATCCATCGCTTGCTCATTTTGGTTGAGATTGATATTACCAAAAGTACCCTAAAGAAGTTTGGATCGTTCAAAAAAATTTGGGTATATCAAAAAAGTGGAATTTGAAAATTTTTTTTTTTGCACACATTGTAAGATCCTGGTCATGATCACTCTGAATGCTTTGTGTTACACCCTAATCTTAAAAAGAAAAAATTTCCTGATCCTAATCCTTCTCTAACAAATGAAAAAAACAATAAGTTCACTTATGTGCCTAAAGTTACTCAAAATGGAACTCACCCTCCTACCCCCTCTCCTTTATTACCTATAGATTTGCCTTTTGGAGAACAATCTGAGCTTGATAAAAATAATGATATTGAGGTTTGTGAGGAAACTAATGATAACTTACCTAACATTGCTTCTACTTCTAATATGCATCTCAAGACAATCCTTGACTCATATGAATCATAATGGTGATTTGAATGGGAACCTCAAGTTGGATCAAAATCTCAAAACTAATTGGAATTGTAAAAAATTTTGATAATTTGGTGATGGATCAAAATCTGAATAATCATCATGGAAATGAAAATGAATTTGTGCTATTAATGGTGTCACAACCTCTCCTTCTATACCCTAAAGAGTGATACACATGCTAACCCTATTTCAACCTAACTCGACAGAAGGGAAATCACCATTAGAATGCTTTGATAGATGGTCCTATTCTAAAATATCAAAAATCACTCTCTCTTTCGATGGAGATACTTTGGACATAGATAGGCCTTTTCAAACTGTATTAAAAAAAAAATCCCTTAAAGCTAGAATGTTCACTAATAGCTCCACTAGAACCACTGATCTTCTAACTTCCCATAAATAATTGTTTCATGTTTTTCTTCTTATTTTTCATTTTTCAATTATCTCTTCTCTTTCTTTCAACTTATTATGATCAATTTTCTTATTTGGAATGTTCGGGTATTGGGACTTTCACCGTCAATCGTAGAAGCCTTTGTCATACTCATAACATAGCCTTACTTGTTGTTATTGAGCCATTCATTCACTCTTCTAAGATTACCCATGTTGCTAGAATGCTTGGCCTTCAAAATTTCTTTTATAATATTAGTAATAAAATTTGGTTTTTGGAATAATTTAATCAACATTTCTATCCTTGATGATCTCAACAATTGGTTAATGTTCAAATCTCATTGGGTGAATTTTCTGCTTGGTTCCTTTATCTATGCATCTTGTAATAGAGCTGGTAGGAACATCCTTTGGGATCAACTTAAGAACCTTTGCCTCCTCAACAAACCTTGGTTGGTTGATTTCAACACTATTATCACTTCCTAGAAAGAAGGGGAGGTTTCTCTCTCCCAACATCCATTCCATGGAAGATTTTCTTATTTTCCACCGCAACTGATTGATATTGGTTTTTACTATACATGGCATAACTCTAGACTTTGGCGGCTTGATAGGACCCTCTTTAATTCCCTTTGGATCAATCAATGGCCTCACTGCTTGAGCATTTGAGAACTTTGTCGACCATGCTCCGCTTTTGATTCCATCAAAACTCTTCCAAATATCCTCCCCACTCCTTTTAGATTCCAAAATATGTGGACCCAACATAGTGATTTCATTAATGTTGTTTCCATTAATTGGATGGCCCCTATTCTCCCGATAATGTTAAAGCATGATTCCTTTGGCTTAAGCTAAAAAAAAAACAAAACCTAAATTGGTGGAACAAGCATCATTTTAAAATCTTTTGCCAATCTCAAAAAATATGGAACAATTAGTTTGCTCTCTTGAAGATGTTGTTAATCGAACTTGATGAGTTGAACACCGCTAAAGATAACTTGATTAATTATCAGAATATGGAAGAAACCTACTGGCGACAAAAGGTCGCTAGCAAACATATTGCGATGGTGACAGAATACAAGGTATTTCCATGCTATTTACAAAAAAAGGAAAGCCTTAAACTCTATTCAAAAATTAAAATATTAATAATATGGATCACCGATAATAATGAAATTAAAGATTCGTCATAACATTTTCAAAATTTATTAAACAACAACCCTTAGAACCCCTCTCCAACACACATCTCCCCTATGATTACTAATGATGAAAACCATTTACTCACTTTGTCCTATGGAAACCAAGATTAGTAGTTTCTCAATAGCATGAACACTGACTCTATTGCTGGCCCTGATGGCTACATGACTCATTTCTTTTAGCATTGTTGGCCTATTATTAAGTCTGACCTTATTGATGTTGTTATTGATTTCTTTGATGTAAACTCATTACCTAGATGCTTTTCTAGCACTTCCATTGTTCTCATTCCCAAAACTAATAATCCTGATAGTTGAGGAGATTTTAGACCTATCACTTTGCACCTTCTTTCAAAACTCATTGCTAAATTAATTGCTAATTAGTCCACGCCCCTAAAATTATTTCCCCAACCAAACTGCTTCATTAGAGCTATATCTCGAACATACCTTCTAGAAGAGCGATTCATGACATTGATGTTCCTATAGAGGTAAACATCCTTTAAATGGACATCACTAAAGCTTTGACAACCTCTTGGGATTTCCTCTTCAAATCTTCATTTGTTTTGGGTTTTCGATTATTTTATCATCTTATCAAAAATTGCATTACAAATGTTTGGTTCTATTATCATGAATGGTGAAGGTTTTTTACTTCAAAGCATGGTTTGAGACAAGGGATCTATCCCCTCTCTTTTATTATTATTGTTGAATATCTATCTAGGAGTATGAATGATCTTTTCAATAATTGGATGTTTTAAAACTCAGGTGGTCTTCCTCTCATCTTAGTTTTCGATGACTTTATAATCTTTTGCAATGCCTCAATTCCTCACATTAAAACTATTAAGAATCTTTTAAATAAATTTGGTAAAGAAAGTGGTCTTTTCTCAAGGAAAAGTTATTTCATTCCTTCTCTAAAATCTAGCAATAGACCAACCAAATCTTGAGAATTACTAATTTTCAACAACAACAACTTCCTATTAAATATCTTGCTCGCTTTTAAAGGTAAAAGATCTCACCTTTTGATGAGCTAATCCAAAAAATCTCTAATAAAATTTCTATTTGGGAATTTCATTTACTCTCATTTGGTAGCTCACTTTGATTAAGAGCACCCTTAACTCATGCTTTTATCATTCAAACCATTATGTCAACTCTACCATTAATGTAATTGAGCATCTCATTAACAAATTTTTCTGGGATCTACTCCTCTAAAAATGCACTGGACCTCTTGGTATAAAACTGGCACTTTTTTAAAGGTGGTCTTGGATGTAAACCAATCAAAGAAACTATCACTTTTCTTATAAACTTTGGTGGAATTTTAGGAAAAATAGTCTATGGGCTAATTTCATGACTAAATATGTGGTAAGCACCCTCATTTGCCCTATAAAGTGGAGACTTCATTTGGAAAAGACTTTGTTCCATCAAATGGGATGAATCTTAATTTTGGGGATTAACTGATCCTCTTCTTTGGCAAGATAACTGACTGAGGTGGTCCATTGAATTACTTTCTACCCATTCCACTATGCTATTAAAGTGAACTCTTCGTAATAATATGTGGAACAATAGTAAGCTTTTGATTATATTCCTCCCTCTTCTTTAAATAAGCTTACTACTATTCCTATCATTCCTACCAATCAAGATTAGATCCTTTTAAGCTTTCACATAATGGTGATTTCAACTTTAAAAATGTTTGATTCACATTAAAGAAACTCATGATTTTTCCTATGTGTTTTCCAAACTTTGGAATAACAATATCCCTACTTCTTATTCTATTCTTACTTGGCATTTTTAAAAACTTCATCCCTATTGACTCCTTGTTGTGGGTAAAGGTTTTCAATTACCTTCAAAATGCCAATGTTGTTTCACATTGAGAATGTGAACCATGTTTTGTTAATGGGCCATTGCTTCTAAACTTTGGATTTGGTATGATGATCTCTTTAACATTGTCATTTTCAATGGCTCCTTAAATTTATACCAACTTCTTGAAGTTTATTTTGACAACACTATTAAAGGTCACATTAAAGTCATAATTGCTATCACTCTTATTTGGTTCATATGGATGGAAAATGATGCAAAACATCATGGATCCCTATGAACCACATGAGGATAATTGCTAGAACTAAAAAACAAAATTTGTGACTTGTTTAATGCCAAATTATTTACAAACAATTCAAAGGTGCAAATTTGTGCCAATAAATTGGTTTTAACTTGTCGATCAACCCATCAGAAGATGACAAGATTGTTTATTGGTAAAACCTCATGCCAAGACTATTAAAGTTAACACCATGGCTCTCCTAAAGGTTCAAGTCTGTGGTGGCATTTTAGAAATCTTAATGGAAAAGTCCTATGTGCTTTTGCATACCCCTTAATCCTTGCTCGCTCCCTTTGCTCATGGCGCACAAAGCTCTTGAAATTTGCCTTCAAAAAGGTTGGCTCAATATTTGGATTGAGGTGGATGCCCTTCTGCTGATTGATCTTTGACTTCACCTAATATGGGCATGTGAATTGTACTACCTTCTTAAGCAAACTAGAGCTCTCCTTGCCCAACTCTACTTTAAAATCACTCATGTATGCAAGGGTAATGCATGTCGATTATCCGCCAATCTGGTGCTATTGATGATGGTATAAAATTCTTTGATCAACTAACCCTTCCTAAACATTTGCATGGCTTGGTTAACTGGACAATACCGGGCTTCCTTATCTCGTAAATTAATCTAACCTATTGGATTCACCTATTTTAATACCTCTTTTATGCATGATCATTTTCTATTTATTGTTGTTACTTTTTGGTCACATGCATCAACCCGATATCCCTTGTTGTTTACTTGTCGATCTCTATGGAATGTGTTGTTGGTATAATTGTCCTAGCTTTAATTGGGAGCTTACTACTTCTATTATTTTTACTGTTAATGTGCTGCTGCTCCTTTGGAATTTGTTGATGCATCATCAAATTACTCCTTGCTAGTCGTTTGCTGAGCTAAGTGGCATCTGTTGTTGGTTTAATTATCCCAACCTTATTTGGGGTCTTGCTATTTCTACCTCTCCTATGCTCCATAACCTTACCTTCACAACCTATAAGGAGAGATCTTGCAATATCCTGGCTATAACTTTTTCTCTGTAGATTTGGAATTATTTCATGAATTCCAATATTCTTGGTGCTATGGGACTAGCTACTAGTCTGATTCTTTGTATTCCTTGGCTCTTTAATGGTTTATCTTATGTTGGATGCAACATCTATGTTGAAGGTTTAATTGTTGGTTGTTGGACTTTTGGGCCTTTTGTCCAGCAGGCTGCACATGGAGTTGGTTTAATGTATTGCTGTATGTCATTACTAACCCCAGTTTGCATACCTATAAGGAAAGAATTTGCAATACCCTTGTTATTATTAATGGTTCTTTGTAGGTTTGGAATTGTTTAATGACTTCCTTTCAGTATGATTTCTCTGAGGATGATAGTTCTACAGCTAGCCTGTTCTCCTTTGTCCTAAAGGATTTCATTGATGAGACCCTTTGAACCCCTATTGCCCCACCACCGCTTTTATTGGCTTATCCTATGGTTGCAATAAATTGTAGTGTTGTTTTAATCTATGGTCGCTTGATTTGATTCACTGTCCGCAGCTAACCTTGTGTTGTTAGCTATTTGTTGTTCGGTGTTCTTCTAAATGTCTTTGTGATTCTCATCCAGGCTATTGCTGATCATTTTATCTGTTGTTTTTTAACTTTTGGCTCTATTAAAATTATGCAGATCCAGCCTGTTGGTAATTACTGTCCTATTGATCTTCTTGCTGCTTCTAGGGGTTTGTTTTGTTTTGTTCAGTTGGCCTCTCTTGATGTTGTGGACTGCATGATGGCTTTTATTTTTTTGCTTGGATGTTTCTTACCTCTTGTTTCTCTAAATTTTTGTGCTGTTAACATCTGGGATGATGCTATTTTCACCTTTTTTTTTACTTCCTAGTTCGCCTAGTCTTGGCCGTAATTCACTTCCTTAACTATCCGGATTTAACTTATGCATAATTTTGAATGGTTGGTTTTATGGGCCAACACTTATTTTTCTTCTTGTTTGTTGGATGGTCTGGATAATTGAGTCTTATATCCAGCAAGCTAATGTTGGGGTTGTTTATCTGGTTCAGCAGGGTGCTTTTGGTGTTGTCTTGCTAATTATCTTTGACAACCTCATTTTTCCTATCTACCAGGAGAGATTTTGCAATTTCTTGTTCAATTTTATTATTTCCTTGCAGTTTGGACTTCTTAATGGATTCTCGCTCATCGTGGTTGTGGGTTTAACCGCTAGCCTCATCCTTTATCCGAAGGCTTTCTCTGTGATTATCCTTTGAACCCTTTATTATTATTTTACATCTCGCTTTTATTGGAGTTTTACATGGTGGGTGTAATTTTTGTTTTATTGCTACTGCTATTTTAGATTTTAGGTCCTTGTCCAAGAGGTTGTCTTTGTGATTATTATCTGCCTTTTATTTTTTTTTTTTTACTATTTTGTTAACAATTGGGCTGGATTTCTCCGCCGCTATTTTATCCCACTTGGTTCTATTAAAATTGTGCAGATCCGTGATTATCCATCCGATTATTTGGATCTTTACATATGCTTTGTTTACTCGATTGGGTGGACTCCTTGTTGGTATTAACTATCTTGGTTGTTGGCTGAACTAGATTAATACTCTACATGTTGTCTCTGGGGTTTTGGTTTGTTTTGTTCAGCAAGCCTCTATTGAAGTTGTTGATTGCTTGGTGGCTTTTGCTTTGAACCCCATTGTTGATTTATTATATGCATATCATGAATTCATTGGTCTACTTTTACCTCGCTATTTTCTCCATCCTCTTCGCTTAAACTTGTATCTATTGCACTATTTATTCTCGATGGGTGGTTTTATGGCTTGGTTGTCTTGGTTGTTTGTTGTCTTGATATTTGCTATCTTGGTTTTTCAGGATTCCTATGTTGGCTCCATCTTTGTTGGCTGTAGGACTTCATGGTCCTATGTTCAGCAAGCTGTTCTGACATTATTGTTTTGATTATTTTTGGTCATTGGTGTCTGGGTTGTTGCCTTCCAAAACCCTATTTTTATGCTCTATCTATTTGGTTACTAACTACTGTAATGTCTACCTGACAGAGGTTTTATGGCCAACTCGCCCCTTTGCCTTGGTCGTACTATCTTGGCTATTTTTTGTCTTGGTTATCTCATTGCCTAATTTTTTTGGATTCTAATGTTGACCCTCATTTGAATCCCCTTTTGATTTATCTTCCGGTGGGTTCCATTGTTGCATTAACTATTTTGTTGTTGGGGTTATTTCGATTGCCCTTGCTATTTATGTCCAAGCATGCTTCATCTCCGATAGTTGGGATCTACATTATCTATGTTGTCTCTATTCCCATCTGGTTCTGCTAGGTTTGTGCAACTATCTTCTTGGTATGCACCATCTATTCAATGGGTGGTACTATGGACACGCCTTTGTTGTTGTCTTGCTATCTTGGTTGTTTGTTGATCCGATTATCCGATTTTGGTCCCTCAATGCCTGAGCCGTAGCTCGTAATTATCTTTATTTGGTGCTATTTTTGGTAGGTTGCGCTTATTTCCCGTGGTTGGGTTATCGCCTTCATATGTAATTGCTTTTGCCAACTAATCGATATGGATATTAATAAGGGGTTGTTCACCTGATTCATTATTATGATTGGGTTCATTTTTTGACCTTTACTTCTAGTCCCTCCGGTCTAAAAGATTCATATATATTATATGTTTGGGATGGTGTTATTTATAGGATCATTGACTTGTTTAGTGGATTTCAGGCTACCTCTCTTTTTCTTGTGGAGGGTTTATGTCGGCCTATTTCCCTTCTTGGATATGACTTTTAATGAGGTTCTGGTAAAGATGGCTCATTCTCATATGTATAAGTATTCTCATGTCAGGGTGACTATATTGATGATACTTTTCCTGCATGAGACCCCTTATCCTTCTGCCCATTGCAATTTCCTCTCTATATTATATATGGTTTTGTTTAGTTTACTGTGTAATAAAGCCCATAAGATTTCCACCTGGTCGCTATCTTTCATAGGTTTGTTGGCTATGATGGTCGTGATAATTTCACCCTTTGGTTTGGTAGTAGCTCTTGTGATGTAACCCTTTTGGATGCTCATATTTGCATCCGCCCCATCTTGGTGTGAGGACTCTCTCTTTATCACAATTCTTACTATCATTCTCGATTATGTTGTTTTCATTTATCTTTTGTCTCAGATATTTAATGCTTCTAATCTCTTTTGTTTACATTTTCCGTGTGCTTCTCCCTTGTCCTCTTGCATGTTTGCTCCATATATTATGCATTGTCACGCCCCGCAGGCATTATTGGCCCTAATCTTCCATTATTATGTTAATCAATTTGTATCTTTTGATTGCTTTAATGTCTTCTTTGCTTTTGGATGTACTTAGATAGGGATTTACTCTGGTCGATTGTAGCTCTGAGCAGAGTTCTGATTTTATCCCCTTTAAGGACCTTGTAACCTCTTTTGTGGCAATAAAATACCCTACATGGGGTTTCCCAAAAAAACAAACAAAAAAAAACCCTAAACCCTAAAACCTACATCTATATTAAATAAACCTAAAATAAAATTAATAAAACCTAAACCTAAATAAAATAAATAAATAAATACCTAAACTAAAACCTAAACCTAAACTTAAATGTAAACGAACCTAAACCTAAAAATAAAATAGAATAAAAAAGTAAAACTAAACTAAAATAAAATAAACAAAAAAAACTAAACTAAACTAAAAATAAATTACAAAAAAATAAAACCTAAATAAAAAAACTAAATGTAAAATAAAAAATAAAATAAACCAAAAAGAAAATAAAATAAAATAAAAACTAAATAAAAACCTAAACCTAAAAAATAAACCTAAAAATAAATGAAAAATAAATCCTAAACCCTAAACTAAAAAAATGTAAACCTAAAATAAACAAAATAAAATAAACCTACCCCTAAACTAAAATAAACTAAACTAAAATAAATAAAACCTAAACCTAAACCTAAAATAAACTAAACCAAAACTATAAACTAAATAAAACAAAATAAACTAAAAATAAACCTAAACATAAACTAAAAAATAAAACCTAAAAATAAGCCTAAAATAAAATCAAAACCTAAACCAAAGAAAATAAAATAAAACCTAATTAAACCTAAAATAAAAATTAAACCAAACCCTAAAAATAAAATACAAATAAAACTAAACTAAAAAACATAAACCTAAACCTAAACCTAAACCTAAAACTAAAACAAAATAAAATTAAAGAAATAAACCTAAATAAATAAAAACTAAACTAAATAAATAAATAAAACCCTAAACTCAATCAGAAACCCAAAATAATAAACCCTAAACTAAACCCTAAAACTAACCTAAAACTCAAAACACTAATCCTAAAACCTACAACCCTAAAACTTAAACTCTAAACTAACCCTAAACTCGACCAACCATAAAACCCTATATCCTAAACCCTAATCCCTAAAACTCTAAATCAGAAGTTTAAACCCTAAACCTAAACTAAAATAAATAAAACAAGCTAAATCCTAAATAAACCTAAACCTAAACCAAACTCCTACTAGCCATAAAACCCTAAACCCTAATCCCTAAAAACCCTAAATTAAAAAGTCTAAACCCTAAACCAAACACCCTAAACTAACCATAAACCTTAAGCTAGCCTTCAACCCTAAACCCTAAACCCTAAAAATGCTAAACCCGAAAGCCTAAGCACTAAACCCTAAACCCTAAAGCCTAAACCCTAAACTAAATAAAACCTAAAAATAAAATGAATAAAAAAACCTAAACTTAAATAAATAAGATAAAATAACATATAAAGCCTAAACTTAAAAAATAAAATAAAAATAAAACTAAGCTAAAAAATAAACCTAAACCTAAAAAATAAACTAAGATAAATAAACCTAAAATAAATTAAATAAAATAAATAAAAATAAAAATAAACCTAAATAAAAATAAAAAATAAAATAAACTAAATAAACCTAAACCTACAAGTATACTTAATTAAAAAAAACCTAAACACTAAACCCTAAACCCTAAATCTTAAACCATAAAACCTTAAACCCTAATCCCTAAAATCTACAACCCTACATCCTAAAATCTACAACCCCAAACCCTAAAGTCTAAACTCTAAACCCTAAATTATAAACTGTGAAAACCTAAAAACCTAAATTTAAACTAAATAAAACCTAAAAATAAATTAAATAAAAAACCTAAGCCAAAATAAAATAAAAAATAACATGTAATAAAAACCTAAACTAAAACCTAAACCTAAACCTAATCTTAAACCTAAAAATAAAATAAAATAAAAATAAAAACTAAACTAAAATAAAATAAATAAAAACCTAAACTAAACTAAAAAAAATAAAGTAAATCTAAAATAAAATAAAATAAAAACTAAATAAAAACCTAAACCTTCAAATGAAACCTAAAAATAAATAAAAAATAAAACCTAAACCCTAAACTAAAAAAAAACCTAAACCTAAAATAAATAAAATAGAATAACCTTAAACAAAAACTAAAATAAACTAAACTAAAATAAACAAAACCTAAACCTAAACCTAAAATAAACTAAACCTAAACCCTAAACTAAATAAAATAGAAAAAACTAAAAATAAACCTAAAACTAAACTAAAAAAATAAAACTTAAAAATAAACCTAAAAGAAAAACCAAAAACCTATAACTAAAAAAATGAAATAAAAACCTAAACCTAAAAATAAAATAAAAATAAACTAAAATTATAGTAATAAATAAAATAAAATAAACTAAAATAAAAATAAAAAATAAATTAAATAAACCTAAATTAAATAAAGAAATAGACTAAATAAATTAAAAAAACCTAAACCAACCGATTTACTTAATTTTTTTATTTAAAAATGCCTAAACCTTAAATCCTAAATCGTAAAACTATCCCTAAACCCTAAACCTAAAACCCTAATCTTACAACCCTTAAAAACTCTAAACCCCAAACTAACCCTAGACCTTAAACCCTAAACCATAAACCCTAAAGCCTAACCCTAACCATATAACCCTAAACCCTAAACCCAATGCCCTACAAACCTTAAAACCTAAAGCCTAAACCCTAATCCCTAAACCCTAAACTAACCATAAACCCTAAGCTAACCATAAACCCTAAACCCTAAACCCTCAAAATGCTAAACCCTAAACCCTAAACCCTAAACCCAAACCCTAAACCCTAACACTAAAACCCTAAACCTGAAACCCTAAACCATAAAAACATAAAAACCTAAACATAAACTAAATAAAACCTAAAAATAAAATGAATAAAAAACTAAAACCAAAATAAAAAATATATAATATAATAAAAACCTAAACTAAAACCTGAACCTAAACCTAAAAATAAAAAATGAAAATAAACAAAAATAAAATAAAGAAAAACCTAAACTAAAATAAATAAAACCTAAACCTAAACCAAAACTAAATAAAATAAAACAAACTAAAAATAAACCTAAACGTAATCTAAAAAATAATACCTAAAAATAAATCTAAAACAGAAACCTCAAACCTCAACCTAAAAAAATAAAATAAAAACCTTAGCCTATACCTAAAAATAAAATATAAAACCTAAACCTAAAAAATAAAATAAAAATAAAACTCAACTGAAAAATAGCCTAAACCTAAACCTACACCTAGAAAAAAAACAAAAATAAATAAACCTAAAATAAATAAACTAAACTAAATAAAAATAAAAATAAACCTAAACAAAAATAAGTATAAAATAAAGTAAAATAAATAAACTAAATAAACCTAAACATACAACTATACTTAATTTAAAAAAATTGTAAAAATAAAAATAAGAAAATAATTAACAAAAAAACTTTAAACTCTAAACCCGAAACCCTAAACCTACAACTCATAACACTAAACCCTATACCCTATACCATAAAACCCTAAACCTTAAACTCTAAACCCTAAGCCCTAAAATCTACAACCCTAAACATTAAACCCAAAACCCAAACCCTAACTCTAAATCGTAAACCCTAAACCCTAAACCCTAGAAACCAAAAAACCTAAACCTATATTAAATAAAACCTAAAAATAAAATAAATAAACAACCTAAAACTAAATAAAATAAATAAATAAATACCTAAACTAAAACCTAAACCTAAACCTAAACCTTAGAATAAAATAAAATAAAAAATAAAAAAACTAAAATAAAATAAATAAAAACCTAAACTAAACTAAAAAATAAAATAAGCCAAAAAATAGAAAACTTAAATAAAATAAAAACTAAACGTAAAATAAAAATAAAATAAACCTAAAATAAAATATAATAAAATAAAATAAAAATTAAATAAAAACCTAAACCTAAAAAATAAACATAAAAATAAATGAAAAATAAATCCTAAACCCTAAATTAAAAAAATGTAAACCTAAAATAAACAAAAAAAAATTGACCCTAAGCTAAAATATGTAAAACTTTAACCTAAACCTAAAATAAACTAAACCAAAACTCTAAAATAAATAAAATAAAATAAACTAAAAATAAACCTTAACATAAACTAAAAAATAAAACCTAAAAATAAGCCTAAAATAAAAATTGAAAACCTAAATTAAAGAAAATAAAATAAAAACCTAAACCTAAACCTAAAAATAAAAATTAAAACCAAAACCTAAAAAATAAAATAAAGATAAAACTAAACTAAAAAAAACATAAACCTGAACCTAAACAAAAAAAACAAACTAAAATAAAAATAAAAAATAAAATAATTAACCTAAATTAAATAAAAAATAAAATAAATTAATTAAATAAACCTAATCCTACTAGTTTGCTTTTAAAAAAAAAAAATCCCTATACTCTAAACCTTAAGCCCTAAATCCTAAGTCCTAAACCCTAAACCCTAAACCTTAAAACTAACCCTAAACCCTAACACTAACCTTAAACACTAAACCTACGACCATAAAGAACTTAAACCCAAAACCCTAAATGTTAAACTCACCCTAAACCCCAAACCCTTACTCTAACCATAAAACCCTAAATCCTAAACCTTAATCCCTAAAACCCTAAACTGTAAAGCCTAAACCCTAAACCCTAAACCCTAAACCCTAAACTAATAATAAACCTTAAGCTAGACTTAAACCCTAAACTAAACCTAAATAAAAATAAACTAAATAAAATAAAAAATAAAAAATAAAATAAACTAAGATAAATAAAATATAAATTAAATAAACTAAATAAACCTAAACTTGTCAGTTTACTTTATTTAAAAAAATCCTAAACCTTGAACCCTAAACCTACAACCCTAAATCATAAAACCTAAACCATAAAAAGCCCTAAACCATAAACCCTAAACCCTACACCCTAAACCAACCCTAAACACTAAAAAACCTAAAACCTTAAACCTAAATCTAACTAACCCTAAAACTAAACACTAAAATCATAAAGTCTAAACCCTAAACTAACCCTAAACCCTAAACCCTAAAATCCTTTGACCATAAAGCCTAAACCCAAAACTAACCCTAAACCCTAAGCTAACCCTAAATCCTAAACCCTAAAGCCTAAACACTAAACCCTAAACCCTAAACCCAATACCCAAAACCATAACCCTAAACACTAAACCCTAAAACCCTAAACCTTAAAACCAGACCCTGAACCCTAACACATAAAAGCATAAATTGTAATTCCTGAAACCCTAAACCCTAAACTCTAACCCTAAACCCCAAACCCTAAACATAAACCTAAAGTAACTAGATAAATTAAAAAAATAAACTTAAACCATAAAACCTAATAAACCTAAACCATAAGAATGGGCAGAACCTTGATGGTAGGAAAATCATCACCAACAGTCGGCCAAGATCCGCGGGAGGCTAAGGTGAAGGCACCGCCATGGTGGTGGGGATCTAGAGGTGCCGTGGATACCAGGTGGTGGTCGAGTAGTGGTGGTTATGGATGCGAAGAATGACGGAGGTTACAAACCATGGTGGTGGTGGAGAGAGAGCTTGAGGATATGATGGTGGATCTCGCCACCGAGAGGCCGTGGTAGTTTTGATGGGAACCAAGAAATTGAAGAAACTCAAGAAGCTTGATCCCATTCTATTACTTATTTAACTATGACTTTATAAGAGATGATTCTAGTTATCTAGGTTTTTATTGGCTCTATGCATGCTCATTTTAATCTATGTCATCGCTATATCTTACAAAACTTGGTGTGGTACTTGGTTGATGAGATAAAAAAGAAGAAATGTTGAAACCCATTTTGTTCTATGTTAAAAACCAAAACCCTAAATCACAAATTAAACTTGAACCCTAAACCTAAAACCTAAACCATAATACTTAAACCTGAAACCCTGAACCCTAAAAAGCCTAAACCCTAAACCTTAAACCTTAAACTTAAACTCCTTCTAAACCTCCCTAAACCTAAACCTTAAACCTAAACAAAACCCTAAACCCTTATCCCTAAGAATGAGCTAAACCTTGAACTATTTAGGATTTAGGTTTAAGGTTTAAGGTTCACGCTTAGTTTAGGTTAAGATTTTGATTTTTTTAAATGCAAAATAAATTTAGATTCAACATTTCTTCTTTTGATTTCATCAACCAAGTAACACACCATGTTTTCTAAGAGACAAACGACGATAAAGATAAAAATTGAGCACGCATAGAGAAAATCAAAAATCCTAAATTATTATAACCGTCTCTATAGTAAAGACACGCCCATAAGTAGTGATAGATCACCATTCTTCGCTCAGCCCCATCGTAATCTGCTTGTCAAGCAAAGAAGATCCACCATCATATCCCTCATCTCTCCGGCCCACCACCATCACAGCTTGTAACCTCCGATGCTCCTCCCTCCTCCATAACCACCACTGCTCTATCCACCACCTCCATATCCACTGGCACCTCAAGATACCCCTCCACCACTGCGATAACCGCCACGTCCGCCTTCGTCTCAACCGCTAGATCTAAATTAAGCCTGGTTGATGGTGATGTTCCTGTCGTCAAGGCTATGCCCATTCTTAGGGTTTAGGTTTAGGTTTAGGTTTATTAGGCTTGGTCTAAGTTTATTTTAAATTTATTTTGTCACTTTAGATCAGTGGGGGGGGTAGGGGCTGCTTCAGGGTTTAGGGGTCAGGCCCAGGGCCTGTGCAGGTGTAGGGTGTGGCCCAGGTGGCTCAGGACCCAGCTCAGGGCCCAGGGCTTAACAGTGGCCTGTGACTAGGGTGGCCTGGGCTGGCCCAGGCTCAGGATCTGTGGCTTATGGCTAGAGCCCATGCCTCAGGCTAGCCTAGTGCCTTTGGCCCATGGCTCAACACTCAGTGGCCCATGGCTCAGCTCATTTTTATCTTACTAGTCACCTCAGCTCTAAGCCTCCTGGCCCAGGGCCCAGGGCCTAGGGCCTAGGCCTGTGGCTCCAGTGGCTCAGGGGCCCAGGGCTCATGCCTCAAGGGCTCTGGCTCTAGTGCCTTGCACCTTTCCTTTAGGGTTTAGTGCTCAGGATCCGTGGTCAGGGCTCACGCTTAGTGCCTAGGATCAGATCTATAGTTTCTTTTATCTTAGTCTCATATTATTTTTATCTTTATTCTAACTAATCTTTAATTCCATTTAGTTAGCATTTTATGTTGCTTTTCCATTCTTTAGTTTTAGGTTTTTCTTTATCTAGTTTATTTCTTTTAAGTTTATGTGTCACTAGTTTAATATTTAGTTGAGTTTTATCTTATTATATTTTAGGTTTTCTTTTTATTTTTTAGGTTTAGGTTTAGGTTTTATTTTTTTTTATGTTTAGGTTTTTTCATTTTAGTTTTATTTTAGGTTTTGTGCCTTTAGTTTTAGATTTAGGATTATTTTAGTTTATTTTATTTTATTCATTTTAGATTTTATGTTTAGTTCATACCAATATCATACAATAACAATATACCTTATACCACTATATAATTCATAATCGATACTATGTACTAAATTATACTAACTATACCACTATAGTACTACTACTAGTGCATATATACCAGATAGTGCACCGTAGTAACAAACACCATATATATTGTAGTATAAGCATAGTATGTAGTGTATAAGATATTATACCATACCACAACATACCATATATAGTAAGTGTATGTAGTCTATTATGTAAAGTTATACCACACAATATAAGTATACATAAAATCAGATACCACCAATATTATATATAATACATTATACAAATTAATATACACCACATATAATATATATCATGTAGTATATAAAGTTATCAATTATATTAGTATAGTTTATAATATATCATTACATATAACACAATATACATATAGATAGTGTATATACTATATAATATTTGGCATCATACCATACAAAGATAAGATGGCAGTAGTCATATAAGATATACGTGGTGCAAGATGTATATAAAAAACAATATATATGTATGTAAGATAGCATACACTGTAATATAACATAATATAACATAAAGCGCGGCAAAGATAGAACATACCATACGCGATAACAATAAACTAACACACTTCATAACCATCATTATAAATGTATTGAAATTACATAGCTACCATAAGATAACATGTATATAGCATATTTATGTATAGTGATATAGCATTGTTATATAACATCATGTTAGTAGCATAACACCGGCCACATAGTATCAAACCACATACCACATTATATAGAGCATAACATCAGATACCATAATGTTATACCATACAATGTTATACATACATTATACCAACAATACTAATTTATCACAACACTATACCTCTATACATACAATATTATATATATATAAAGCATAACATCTGTATGATATAAAAATATAGGCATATATATAGCACAGCAAATAGGTATCACAAATATATGCCATACACCATACACCATAAGTATATATGATATATCAGAATACACTACACCAACACCTAACGCCATGTACATATACGATGTTACACCATATACATTACTGTATGGCAAACATATGTATAGCAATGCAAAATAGTATAGCGTAATATATCGCGGTAAAGCATAGATGCAGTATGTAAGATAGTGCGCAAGATAGCATGCGTATATAATAAAAGATAGTGATTATAGTGCATAATCACATACAATCGTAGCATAAAGGGTATAGCGTATATAATATACTATATTACACCATATTATAATCATACACCATAATACATAAACATATCAGATAGCATATAAGATATCAGTATAGCAAGATTACATATTTCAACCTATATTGCCATATACCCACACCATACAATAAAAAGATACAAGTATATATCAAGATAGCATAAGATGCAGTATATAAAGTGTACAAGCATGTAATAAAGTGGTATACTCAATAATACCAATATTGATATAACCATAGCACAAAATACTGTACACAAGAACAGTACATACAATGTAAAAGCACATAATTACACAGACATTAAAGATAGCACAACTGAGCACTTTATATTACACCAACATTAAAGTGCATGTAAGATAGCATAGGCATACACAAGATGTTTTACACCAGACCACCACCAATCGCGGATATACAATGCGCAAGTAGCATAAAGACAAGATATACAAGTATAGCATGTCAGGTTGCAAGTACATATAGTGTAAATAGTATTCAATTATACCATACACCATACACATTATAGTATATAGTATGCATAGTACAAGTGTAGCGTATAATAGTATAAAGCATAATAATGTCATATAACCACCATTACATTACCATGCACATCATCAATAAGCTATGTATATATAGCATAACACCAGATCAACACTACTATATAATCATACACACTATATATGTAAAGTAAATTACATACATATTATCAATTATCACCATACACCATTACACATACAATTACCATGTATAGTGTATGTATTGTACATACTATATAACATATAGCATATAAGCATGCACACTCACTACATAGTATATGTATTGCACCATACCATATAACATACCACCCATAATAGTGTTTGGGGCATACATAAGGCAATAATAAAGTAAAGCATATGCATAGTATAAGATAGCATAAGATAGCAATATTATACATAGTATATAACAACCACCATATACTACCATATACCATACATAAGAAGTAGTGTTTATATAAGATGTAGCATTTACCCATTAATCATACTACACCATACCATAATTATACATGTACAATAACTGGCCACATGTAAGAGTGTTATAAAGGTTCTATAAGAAGTGTTATAGATATGTGTGCAGATTACATAGTATAACAGATACTATAATAAGTAGTAATATATACCACATTATACCATATAGCTAAATACACAAACCATGAGTATCAAGGTAAGGTATATAGTATCAGACATTAACCACACCATACCATACCACATCAACAAGTATGATATATGTATAATAGTGTAGTATAGTAAGTAAAGTAAAAAATTATAATATACCACACCACACCATACCCTTATGTAACGTACCATATAAATACCAGATAAACATAATATATAATTTGTATAGATTATACTATAAAGATAAGTATAGCATAGTATAACACTATACTATGTAGTGTTACACTATAGTGTATAGTATATTACATATACTATACTACACTATAGTATAATAATATAGTATAGTTATACACTAGTGGAACTATATACTATGTGTAGTGTATAATAGTGTATGTGTTGTATAGTAACACACTACACTATACTATACTATAGTGTAACCACACTACACTATACTATACATAATATACTACCCTATAATATAGTGTATAGTATAGTATAAAGGTAGTATATAAAAGATACGTAGTGTAATATCGGTGTATGTTAACGTAGTGTACGTATAATACAATATAATATAGCCTTTATACTACATAATAAGTAACAATATATACCATGCACCATAACATACAAGACTTCAAAGATAGTTAATATGGAAGACTCATACATACCACACCATAATATATACCATTATTACATAGTGCATAATTTACAATACGACCATAACCATGCAATATACGATAGATAGCATAGTGCAAAGTATATAGTATTAATATATTATTTATACTTGATACACCATAATGCACCATACTAATCATATGTATGGCAGTATAGTGTACTGCATACATTAACCGGTCAACATAAGTAAGATAGCGTATGCGTAAAGTGTGCATGGAATATACCATATTTCATAAATTCATTAAAATTCAACATCAAGACATTATACTACCAACCATGTACCATTAGATGGCTGCATACCATATGGTATATAAAGATGTAGTTGCGTGCATACAACGTGATAACATAAGATAGTATAAGATAGTGTATACAATAGAATAGTATGGATGTGATCACCACATTATATACACATACCAACAATATAACATACAACACCATATCATATATATACCAACTGCACAAAACCATTTGTAAAGTGCATAATATAAAGGTAGTGCATACATATATAAGTATATTAAAGCATATAGTGTATTGCATAGTATATGTACAATTATATATAATATACATATATACCATACACCATGCGTAAAGCATATACAATAACATAACATAGTTTATATACAATAATCACCGCCGCATAAAGCATATACCAATTACATACCAATAGCGACATAAGGTATAGTGTAATGGTAGTAGTAATAACACCCAATAACACACACCATAACATAATATATCCATACCAACGACAGTATCATATTATTACATAACGTTATCAATTCATAACCAACACCATAAATAGTTAAAGCACGCATGCATAGCAAAGACGCAATTAAACATTACATATAAAGTAGCATAAAGATAGCAGCGTAGCGGTACAAGATAACAAAGATAAAGGTAAGATAGCATAGATACCAATATACCATAACATACATACCATATAATATAGCACCAAGATAACATAAAGCACATCATACCAAGCTGGATAATCATAAAGGTACGCATTAAAGGTACGCATGTACATAAGATATACCAAAGGTAACAGACACAATACATAACCTGTATGTATTACATAAAGTAGATATAAGCATAGCATTACCATATTAATTACAAAACATATGATAGCATAGCATAATACACATAAATAACATAGTTATACGTAATCACCATACAATATGTATAACATAACATTACATAATAACAGATGTAAAGATAACGTTATAACAAATATACATCAGTAGAGCGTAAAGCAGCATATATGTGTGCGTAGTGACCATAATACATACATACTATAGCATAGTATAGTGTGTATATATATAATATACCATATACACATACCATTAACATATTAAGATAAGATACAAGATACAACTGCAATAACACATAACCATACTTTACCATGCCATGCCACACCACTACTCAATACTATGATATAGTGTAGTATATGGTAGTGCATACACCATGCCTTAACCATACCAATATAACCAACATAACACATAACAATATCATTACTTACATACCTTATAATATATACATGCATAGTACATAACAACACCATACCATAACACCATGTAAATTATACCATACATATACATAATACATATATACACCATTATATAGCAATAGTGCATAATATAGCAATTATAGTATGTAAGTATAATATAATATATGCAGAGAAGTTATATATGTAGTATATATAAGTATAGCATAAGATAGTATACAATATAGAAAGATAAAAGATAGTATAGCATAGTGTATAGTTATAGTAATGCCATACACCATAACCACTACACCATAGTATAATATGGACACCACACAATAATCACTAAAGATACCATACCATATATATAAGTGCAGTGTAAAAATAGCATAAGATAAATGGCATATATATATAGCATATAATACACCACATTACAATACACATATACTATATTATACTATACTATTAGTAGTATAGTATAGTATAAAATAATGTACTATAACATAAGTAGTATCACAACATCATACCATACCATACATACACACATATATAAGGTGTGTAGTGCAGTGTAATATCAGACTATACCATAATTATATTATATTATATATATCCCATAATACCATATATACAAAAGATAATATTATGTAAAGTTACTAATATAGTATAATATATGATATAAAGTATAGTATGGTATAATATATTTGGTATACTATACCGTATAAATAGTGTAGTGTATATATATATATATATATATATATATTATATATATATATCCCATAATGCCATACCACACACCATAATTATAAAGTAAGATATACATTGTAACTAATAACTATACCAACACCAATACATTATTACATGTTATAATATATATAAAATCGCATAGCATAACACATATAGTAAGCAAAAAGTAGCAAATATTGTATCAGGCAAGATATAGCATAACATAGCATAAAGTGCAGATACCATGCATAATATTAACATAATATAGATACATAGCATAACACATACATATAGCATAAGCGTAGCATAGCGCATATACGCCATAATATAACATACACCATACCATAACATAATAAACATATAGCACAAAGATAGCATAGATAGCATATATTACAACTACCATAACTACACCATAACACAAACAAGCAGCGTGTAGTGCGTAGCACATATGCATACAGTAAGCAACAGAGTATGCCACAATAATATATAATATACATACCATGCACCACATAACAGTAACAGCACAACGCTGCAAAAAAGCATACAGTATCACACATAAGATAGTAGTATAGCAACAATCATACCATATTACAAACAAAGCATAGTGTGTATAGCATAGCATAGCATAGCACCATAATTACGCCACACCACCACACGCGGATACATCGAAGTAGCACATAAAGTGCATAGATACATGCTTGGCATAGCAGAAGTGCACCATATTACCATACACCATATATACCATACATACATATAGTGCAGCATATACACAACTATATAACCATATCATAGATATATACCATACCATAGTATAGCATAAAGTAATAGCATAAAGCACAACACCATACAACATATCATATATACCCATAACACCATTATTAAAGTATAGCATAGATAAGAATATACCACACGTGTAACGCATAACACATACATATACATACACAATAACTACACCATAAGCAGACATACATAACATTATACATACATATACGTACAAAGAGTACGTGTACTGCATGTACATAAGCATATATAGCAGCAATAGGCACATAAATAATCCACAACACATCATGCATAAGCGTATAATAATATAGCTAGCATAAGGTAGCGTGGCATAATATTATAAAATATACAATTACTATATAAGCATAGCATAACATCATATTATTATAAAGATATATACAATATACATACCATATACAATAATATAATATACATACCAAAAGCATAGCATAGCATAGCATAGTATAGCATACAAGATATAATGTCAACCACCAACTATTTAGCAACCATACAATAATCCCACCATACCATACACCATACACCATCCATACGGCATACAGCATAACATACATACGCAACCTCCATATACCATCATGCGCCACAACTCACCATAAAGAGCGCAGCGTAGCAAGCGCACAGCGTATAACCATGCATGCATAGCAAGCATAGCGCAGCACAAAGCAAGTCCAGCGTAGCAACGTATAGCATAGCAGCATATCCCGACATGCGCGTGCACATAGCATCGAAGCGTGCATTACCACATTTATTTATACACCATACATAACCATAAGATAAAGCATTTACGCATAATACAGCGCAAAGCAAAGCAAGCAGCATGCGCAGCAACAACACACAGCATAAAGCGCAAAGTCAATCACCATACGCGCAACAACGCGCGCATAGCACAACGCATAGCAAGTAAGCGCGCATGCATAGCACAACATAGCAGCGCAGCAAGCATACGCTAATAAGCATAAAGCAAAGATAGCGCATAACAAGCAAGCACATAAAGCAAGACACATAACATAGCATAAAGTACAGTAAGATAAGTGTATAGCGTAATACAATAACCAACTAAAGATTAAAGGCAGATGTAACGTATGTAGCATAGCGCATAAAGATAGCAATACATATATGCGTACCATACATAAATATACAGCAAGATATGTATATAGCATAATATACCATAATTATTATCAATATTGTAGCATATCATAGTTATATTATTACCACATATAACCATGCTATAGATACATACAATATTTGCGCATAATAGCATAACATACTACACATATAATACCATACATAATACATAATATTATACCATACTTATTGCAACATTGTATAGTATAGTATAGCATAGTTATATGTCGTATATAACCATGCTATACCATACATAACCATATTGTAAAGTGCATATATAATTATACACCATACATATACCACATACCATACATAATATATAATATACCACACAATCATACTCATATTACACCATAACTATACCACATATTATATATAATACACCATATAATACCATTACCATTATTATACCATATATATACCAATGATAATACCATTACCACAACATAGTGTAAAGTGTAGTATATATATGTGTATATTACCATAACCACTACATATACATATATAAGAAGCATAATACACAGTGTAGTATAAAGGCAGAGCATGTATAAAGTGTATATTACAATACAATAACTATACATAAACAATACCATAACACCACCATATACACCATAGCATAATAGTTATAATATTGTAGCATGGCATAATTGAACGCCATAATTTATATAGTGTAGCATATAAGCAATCATATAGTATAAAGTGTATGCAAAAGATATAGCATAACATTAGATAACATAGCATACAAGCAACCATACATTACATATAAGATGGTGCAGTGTACATACGCCATTTATATATGGTGCATAAGCATAGCAACATTGGTAAGGTAGTAAGATAAAGATGCAAGTATAGCATAGCACCATACCATATACAACCATAACCATAGTATTGGTGTAATAGCATAGAATACATACCATAATATACCATAACCATATATATACATACCTTATATACCACACCATACCACATACCATATATTATATATTATAAAATTATACCATAGTATACGTATAGTGTATAGTATAAAGTATAGTTACAAGATATGTATAAGTTAGTATAGTATAGCATAATATAGCATAATATATACCCATAACAACAATAACCACCATGCTATACTATACCATATATAGTATTGTATATACCATATAGTATGTATGGTGTATAGTATAGTATATATAGTATACAGTATAAGTATATAGCATAACATACCATACCATACCATAATTATACCATACATACATATATACCATACCACACCATATACACAACACCACACCATAATACACAAGTGTATATACCATATATATTTTTATAAAGGTGTATAGTATAGTATGTTGTGTTGTGTGGTATACTATATAATATACTAGTAGTGTACACTATAACGCTAACTATACTATACACTATAATATGCCATATATCTATATATATATACATATAATAATATACATATACACCATATAATAGATAAATAAGCATACACTACTATACTATACATAATATAGTACTATTACTAGTATATAGTGTAGTATATAGTATAGTATGTGTAATATAACATACTATACTATTACTATTACTTATACACAATATTACACTACAAGTAATAGTTGTAGTGTAATATTGTGTATAAGTAATAGTAATAGTATAGTATGATATATTACACAACATACCATATACCAATAACACATGTAATATATAACATATATACATACAGATATACCATTAATCACTATCCATATATAATATACATATTAACCATAGTATATACATGTAGCATATATATAAACATACGCATAATGTAGTATAGCATAGTGCGGTGTGTGTGATAAATTAGATAGATAATAACACACCACCATACCACAATATATTAGTAGTGCGTAATATTATACCATTATAATTACCATATAACACCATAAAGGTATAGTAAACCAGTAATATAAATACAAAACAAGTATAGTGTATAGCATAACCATAGTATACGTATTATTACATATACCATACCATAGTGTAAAGTGTACAGTACATGGCATAGCCATAGATTATAGGGTATATACACCAAGAACTATTTATGCGTATAGCGTATAAAGTGATATACCATAATATGTACGGCATACATATATACACACAATGTATATAACACTATATACTATACATTGTCTATAGTATAGTGTAGTATTGTGTGTGTATAGTGTGCATAGTGTATAGTGTATGCGCATACCATACACCAAAATAACACTATACCCCATTTTATACCACACCACACATATATATGGTATAGAGTATATACATATATACATATACTACCATTAATATTATAGTATACCATAATATAATATTGTGTATAGTGTAGTAGTTATAATAATACATACCAATACACCACACATACAAGATGTTATAGTTACACTATACTAGTGTAGCAATACATAATTATTACACTACACATGTACTAATATATAATATACTCTACTACATATTATATTGTATAGTGTAGTGTAGCGCTATTATTACATAAGTGTATAGGCAAGGTTGTATGCAGAGTACAACACAATACCTATACACTTATAGTGTAGTATACACTATACTACACAACACTAACACTATATACCATACCATAATATAACTACTACATTTATAATACACACACTATAGTATAAGATATGTAGTGTACTATAATGCTATACTATTACTATAGTATAGTGTATACTATAACACTACTAGACTACACTATATTATATACTACTATACTATACTAATACATATAGCATAACTATACTATAGTATAGTATATATTATGGTAGTGTATAGTGTAGTATACAATAGTGTAGTGTTGTATAATATGCTACACTACACTATTGTTTAGTTATGTATTGTATTGTAGTAATATAATATAGTGTAGTATGTACTACTATACCCTACACACTATAACATAGTATAGTATGTACTGTATTTTATTGTACACCCTAAACACTCAACACTAAACCCTAAACCTTAAACCCTAACCCAAAACCCTAAACCCTAAACACTAAACTATAAACCCTAAACCCTTAACCCTTAAACCTAAAACCTAAACCTAAACTAAATAAAACCTAATAATAAAATAAATAAATAAACTAAACCTAAATAAAAATAATAAAATAAAAGTTAAACAAAACCTAAACCTAAACCTAATAATAAAATAAAATAAAATTAAATAAACTAAAATGAAATAAATAAAATCTAAACTAAAAAATAAAATAAACTTAAGAATCAAAACTTAATAATAAAACCTAAATAAAAAACTAAACATAAAATAAAATAAAATAAACCTAAAATAAAATAAAATAAAATAAGAACTAAATAAAAAAACCTAAACCTAAAATAAAACCAAAAAAATAAAAAAAATAAAACTTAAACCCTAAATTTAAAAAAAAAACCTAAACCTAAAATAAAAATAAAATAAATAAAACAAAGTAAAACTAAACCTAAACTAAAATAAATAAAACCTAAACCTAAACCTAAAATAAACTAAACCTAAACCTAAACCAAAATTAAATAAAATAAAATAAACTAAAAATATACCTAAACCTAAACTAAGAAATAAAACCTAAAAATATACCTAAATGAAAAATCTAAAACCTAAACCTATAAAATAAAATAAAACCTAAACCTAAACCTAAAATAAAAAAATAAACCTAAACCTTAAAATAAAATAAAAATAAGACTCAACTAAAAACTAAATCTAAACCTTAAAAAGAAATTAAAAATAAAAAACTAAACTAAAATAAATAAACCTAAAATAAATAAACTAAACTAAATAAAAATAGAAAATAAACTTAAAATAAGAATAATAAATAAATAAACTCAAATAAATTAAAAATAAACTAAATAAACTAAATAAATCTAATCTTACCAGTTTACTTAATTAAAAAAAAACCCATAAACCCTAAACCTACAAACCTAAACCTTAAAATCTTAAACCCTAAACCCTAAACCCTAAACCCTAAATCATAAACCCTAAACCATAAACCCTAAAACCTAAACCTAAAACCCTAAACCCTAAACCAAAACCCTAAACCTAAAACTCTAAACCTAAACCCCAAGCGAAACCCTAAACACTAAAACCTATAAACCCTAAACCCTGCATAAAACCCAAAACCCAAACCATAAAACCCTAAACCCTAAACCCTAAACTAAACTAACCCTAAACCCTAAGAATGGGAGAACCTTAATGGTAGAACATCACCAACTAGGCTCAGATTTAGGGTGGAGGCAATGGCAGGCTTATCACAAATGGTGGTGGGGATCTAGAGGTGTTGGTGGATATGGAGGTGGTCGAGCAAGTGGTTGTTATGGAGGTGGGAGGAGCACAAAGGTTATAATCGGTGGTGAGGGAGAGATGGGATATGATGAGGATCCCACCACTGAGAGGCTGTGGTTCTGGAAACTAGAGAAACTGAAGAACAACCGATCCTATTTGTTGCTTATGGAATTATGTTATGTAGAGTTATACTTATCTAGGGTTTTGATTTTCTGGGTGCTCATTTTTTATCTATGTCGCCTTGTGTCTTAGAAAACTTGGGTGCTACTTGGTTGATGAAATTGAAAAGAAAAATGAATATGAATTTGTTCTCTTAAAAAAAAACCTTAAACTCTAAACCCTAAACCAAACCCTAAACTCTAAACCCAAACTAAACCTAAACCTAAACTAAACTAAAAATCCTAAACCCAAAAAAGTTAAACCTAAAGCTAAACTAAAAAATAAAAAAATAAAATAAATAAATAAAATATAAACATAATAAAATATAAAAAACATAAACTAAACTAAAAAACCTAAAAAAGAAACTAAAATAAAAAATAAAACTAAACTAAAATAAAGAAATAAAACCTATTCTAAACTAAAAATAAAACCTAAATAAAAAAACTAAACCTAAAATAAAAAATAAGATAAACCTAAAATAAAATAAAATAAAATAAAATAACAAAAAAAAACTTAAACCTAAAAATAAAAAATAAACCAACAAATAAATAAAATAAAATCTAAACCCTAAAATAAAAAAAACCTAAACCTAAAATAAAAAAAAAATAAAATAAAATAAACCTAAACCTAAACTAAAATAAACTAAATTAAAATAAATAAAACCTAAACCTAAACCCAAACCTAAACCTAAAATAAACTAAAAAATAAATAAACCCAAACTTAAATTAAAAATAAAACCTATAATATAAACCAAAACCTAAAAAAATAAAATAAATCCTAAACATAAACCTAAAAAAAATAAAACATAAACCCAAAAAAAGAAAATAAAAAATAAAATTAACTAAAAAATAAACATAAACCTTAAATAAATAAATAATAAATAAATAAAATAAATAAATAATAAACTAAATAAAAAATAAAATATAATAAAATCAAATAAATAAAAAATAAACTAAAGAAATAATTTTATGAACCTAAATTATTGTTTTAGGTTTATGCTTTTTTTTATGTTTAGTTTTTCAGTTTTTAGGATTTTAGGGTTTAGGGTTTAGGTTTTTTTTAGTTTATTTTATTTTTAAATTATATAAACTCGTAGGTTTAAGTTTATTTAGTTTATTTCTATTTATTTAAGTTTATTTTATTTTCTATTATTATTTAGGTTTATTTTTATTTTCATTTAGTTTAGTTTATTTAATTTAGGTTTATTTATTTTAGTTTAGGATTTTTACTTTAGTTTATTTTTTAGGTTTAGGTTTTTGGTTTTTATTTTGGGTTCATTTTTAGGTTTTATTTTTAGTTTTAAGTTTAAGTTTATTTTAGTTTATTTTATTTTATTTATTTAGTTTAGGTTTAGGTTTTTATTTTATTTTATTTTATATTAGGTTTTATTTATTTTAGTTTAGTCAGTTAACTTTATTTTTATTTTAGGTTTTAGTTTTTTCTTTAGGATTGAGGTCTCATTTTAGTTTAGGTTTTATTTAGTTTTATTTTATTTTATTTTAGTTTATTTTATTTTGAGGTCCAGTTTTTTTTTTAGGTTTTATTTTCTTAATTTAGGTTTTATTTATTTATCTTAGTTTATTTTATTTTTATTTTATCTTTGTTTTTTAGGTTTAAGTTTAGTTTAGTTTAGATCAAGGTTTTAGTTTAAGTTTTATCTATTATTATTATTTTATCTTTGGCTTTAGTTTTATTTATCTTTAGGTTTTATTTAGTTTAGTTTTAGGTTTTTAGCTTTTAGGGTTTGTGGTTTACTGAGTGTTTATTTAAGTAGGGTTTAGCTTTAGGAGGGTTTGTGTTAGGGTTTAGGGTTTAGGGCCTAGTCAGGGTTTGTGATTTTTTGGGTTTAGGTTTAGTGGGTCAGGGTTTAGGGTTTAGTAGGGTTTTAGGATTTGTGGTTTAGGAGTGTAGTGGTTTAGAGTTTAGAGTGTGGTTTAGCTTTTAGGTCTAGGGTTGTGGTTTTAGTTTATAGTTTAGGGTTTAGGATTTTTGATGTTTTTTTTAACTAAGAATAAATTCAGATTCAACATTTCTTCTTTTCGATTTCATCAACCAAGTAACACACCAAGTATTCTAAGACAGAAGCCATGACATACAAAAAAAATGAGCACGCATTGAGAAAATCAAAAACCCTAGATATCTAGAACCGTCTCTACTACAAAGAAACAGTTCCATAAGTAGTAGATCAGATCACCCATTCTTCAGTATCACCAGTTCCCATCAGAACCACCCCCTCCTTTCGAGTTACAGGATCTGCGATCATATCCTCGATCTCTCCTTCCTCCACCACCATGGTTGTAACCTCTGTTGCTCCTCTCGCCTCCATAACCACCAATTCTCTGACCACCACCTCCATATCCACCAACACCTCCAGATCCCCCCCCCACCACTGTGATAACTGTCGCCTCCGCCTTCACCTCCACCGCCAAATCTAGACTAGCCTGGTTAATGGTGATGTTCCTTCCATCAAGGTTCTACCAATTCTCAGGGATTAAGTTTATTAGATTTTAGGGTTTAGGCTTATTTTTTAATTTATTTAGTTATTTTAGGTTTAGTTTAGGCTGGTAGGGTTTGTGTTTTAGGGTTTAGGGTTTAGGTTTTGTGGTTTATGGTTTTAGGTTTTGCTTGGGGTTAGGGTTTAAGGTTTAGGATTTTAGGGTTTATCAGGTTAGGGTTTAAGATATGCTTTAGGTTTAGGGTTTAGTGTCAGGCTTTAGGGTTTAGGGTTGAGGTCAGGGTTTTGGGTGTGTTGTGGTTTGTATAGTTTAGGTCAGTTTAGATTTTAGGGTTTAAGGCCTAGGTGCAGGATTTAGGGTTTAGGGGTTGGGTTCTTTAAATTAAGCAAACCAGCAGGTTTAGGTTTATTTAGTTTATATTATATTTTACATTATATTTTATTTTATTTAGGTTTATTTTATTTATTTTAGCTTTATTTATTTATTTTAGTTTAGTCTCCATTTTAGTTTATTTTAGGTTTAGTTTAAGATTTTTATTTTAATTGAGTTTTATTTTATTTTATTTTAGGTTTATGTTTTATTTTATTTTAGGTTTAGGTTTATTTTTTATTTTAGGTTTATTTTGTTATATTTTAGATTAGGTTTAGTTTTTATTTATTTTATTTAGGATAAGTTATGTTTATTTTGGATTAGTTTAGGTTTATTTATTAGTTTAGTTTATTTTAGTGTAGGTTTATTTTAATTTTATTTTAAGCCCTTTTGTAGGATTTAGGTTTAATTTTATTTATTTTAGGTTTATTTTTAGGTTTGGGTTTTATTTAGTTTTTATTTTATTTTATTCTAGGTTTATTTTATTTTATTTTAGGTTTAGTTTTATTTTATTTAGATTTTTATTTTCACCTTTAGTTTAGGTTTTATTTATTTTATTTTAGTTTAGTTTTATTTTATTTTTTCTTTAGGTTTAGGTTTAGGTTTAGCTTTAGTTTAGCTTTTATTTTATTTTATTTTATTTTATTTTGGTTTTTTTATTTATTTTATTTTTAGGTTTTATTTAGTTTAGATTAGTCAGCTTTTGTTTAGGTTAGTGAGGGTTTAGGGTTTAGGGTGGGTTTAGGGTTTAGGTTTAGGATTTGTTTAGTTAGGCTTAGGGTTTGAGGACTGGGTTTGGGTTTGTGGTTTTTAAGGTTTAGGGTTTGAGGTTTAGGATTTAGGTTTAAGGTCTATGGTTCAGGTTTTAGTTTAGGGTTTAGGCTTTTTAGTTTTTTTTAACACATAATAAATTCAGATTCAACATTTCTTCTTTTCAATTTCATTAACCAAGTAACACACCAAGTTTTCTAAGAGATAAGTGATGACAAAGATCAAAAATGAGCACGCGTAGAGCAAATCAAAAACCCTAGATTAGAAGAATAGTCTCTACTATAAAGATAGTTCCGAAGTAGTGATCGATTGGCCATTATTCGCCACTCCAGCCCATCAACCACCCCAGCCTCTCGAGTAGTAGGATCCACTATCATATCCCTGATTTCTCCCTCCACCACCACCACTATTGAAACCTCCAATGCTCCTCCCTCCTCTATAACCACCACTGCTACGTCCACCACGTCCATATCCACCAACACCTCTTGATTCCCCACCACCACTACAATAACTACAGTGTCTGCCTTTGCCTTAATCGCAAGATCTAGACTGAGCCTGGTTTATAGTGACGTTCCTACCATCAAGGTTCTTCCCATTCTTAGGGTTTAGGTTTAGGGTTAGGTTTATTAAGTTTTAGGGTTTTGGTTTATTTTTTAATTTATTTCATTACTTTTAGTTTAGGGTTTGGGGTTTAGGGTTTAGGTTTGTGTTTGGTTTGGGGTTTGTGGTTTAGGTGTGTAGGTTTTAGAATTTAGGGTTTAGGGTTTAGGTTTTATATTGTAGTTTTTAGGTTTAGGTTTATAATTAGGGTTTAGGGTTTAAGATTTAGGGTTTAGGTTTTATGGTTTATGCTTTTAGGGAGGGTTTGTGGGTTTAAGATTAGGTTTGGGTTTTTAGAGTTTAGGTTTAGGGTTTGTAGGTTTAGGTTTAAGGTCTAAGGTTCTTTAGTTTAGGGTTTAGGGTTTTGATTTTTTAAACAAACAAATTGATTCAACATTTCTTCTTTTTGATTTCATCAACCAAGTAACACACCAAGTTTTCTAAGAGACAAGCGATGATAAAGATAAAAATTGAGCATGTGTAGAGCAAATAAAAAATCCTAGATTACTATAACCATCTCTATAGTAAAGACACAATTCCATAAGTAGTAGATCGGATCATCCATTCTTTAGTTTCTCCAGTTCCCATCAGAACCACCCAGGCCTATCGAAGTAGTGATCCATCATCATCATATCCCATCTCTCCTCCACCACCACCATAGTTGTAACCTCCGATGCTCCTCCCTCCATGACCACCATGCCTCCATCCACCTCCATATCCACCACCTCTAGATCCCTCCACCGCCACGATAATCACCATTCACTCCAGCTAGATCTAAACCGATCAGCTGATGGTGATGTTCCTGCCAAGGCTATGCCCATTCTGGTTTAGTTAGTTTAGGTTTGGTTTTTAGGTTTTAGGGTCTAGTTTATTTTTTAATTTATTTTGTTACTTTAGATTTAGGTTTAGGGTTTTGGTTTAGTGTTTGTGGTTTGTCAGGTTAGGGTTTGGGGTTTAGTGTGGTTTGTGGTTGGGGTTTAGGGCTTGGTTTGTGGTTTATGCATTTTAGGGTTTAGGGTTTAGATTAGGATTTAGGGTTTAGGTTTTAGGATTTAGGGTTTAGGGGTTTTAGAGTTTATGCTTTGGGGCAGTGCCTGTTTTTGCCTGGGCTCATTTTATTTTATTTTATCACTTCCTTTAGGTTTAGGTTTAGGGTCTGTGCCTAGATTTAGGGTAGGCCTAGGTTTAGGGCCTAGGGCTCAGGTTTTGTGCTTTAGCCTAGGGTTTGGGTTTCTTGGCTTCTTTTAGGTTTAGTGTTTAGGGTCTCAGTGGTCAGTGCTCAGATTTGGGTTTATAGTTTTATTTATTAGTTCATTATTTTTTTTTTTGACCTAATCTTTAATCTTATTTAGTTTAGTTTATTTTATTTTAAGTTTTATTTTAGTTTAGGTTTTTATTTTAGTTTTTTAAGTTTATGCTTTAGTTTAATATTTAGCTGAGTTTTATTTTTTTTTTTATTTAGGTTAGTTTTATTTTTATTTATTTGTTTAGTTTATTTTATTTTATTTTATTTTTTAGGTTTTAGGTTTTCATTTTAGTTTTATTTTTAGGTTTTATTTTAGTTTAGATTTAGGATTATTTTAGTTTTTTTTATCATTTAGATTTATGTTTAGGTTTATTTTATTTTAGATTAGGTTTTGGTTTATTTCTTTAGTTTAGTTTATTTTAGTTTTAGGTTAAGGTTTATTTTATTTGTTTACTTTATTTTATATTTAGGTTTAGTTTTTTTTTAGTTTATTTTAGTTTTGTTCATTTATTTTAATTTTTTTTAGTTTTTTTTGGTTTAGTTTCTATTTTTTAATTTTATTTTATTATAGTTTTATTTTTTTTATTTTTTTTTAGTTTTATTTTATTTAAGTTTTTTATTCTCTTTAATTTTAATTTATTAAGGTTTTTTTTATCTATTTTTATTATTATTTTATTTTATTTTTTTTATTTTAGTTTCAATTTTTATTTTATTTTATTTTATCTTTATTTATTAAATTTATTTATTTATTATTTATTTTTTATTTTATTTATTTTAGTTTATGACTTGGTTTATGGTTTAGGGTTTGTTTGAACTGTGGTTTTGGCCAGGCCTAGGTTTAGGCCTTGGGCCTTGGGCTCAGGCTCAGGTCTGGCCAGGCCCAAGGCCTAGTCAGCCTAAAGCTCAGGGCCTTTGCTCAGCCTCAGGGCCCAGTGTCACTTGGGTCAGGCCCACCACACCCCAGTGGCTCAAGGCCCAGGGACAGCTCTGTGGCTGGGCCTAGGGCTCAGGGTCATCAGGGCCCAGGGCCTGGCCCAGGCTCACGCCTCTGCCACTTTCACCGGGCCTGCTAGGCCTCAGGTCAGACTCCAGGATCTGGGCTCAGGGCTCACATCTGGGCTCAGTGCAAGGCCTGTGGCCTAGGGCCTGGCCTGGGCTAGGCCAGTGGCTAGGACTCCAGGGTCATGCCTTGTGGCTCAGGCTCAGGGCCTCAGGATCTTAGAGCCTCAGTGAGCTCAGGTTTTAGTTAGGGCCTGGGGTTGTGGCCTTATTTACCTTTAATTTAATTTTTATCTTTAAATCAAGCAAACCAAGAGGTTTAGTTTATTTAGTTTATTTTTCTTTATTTTAATTTATTTTATATAGGTTTATTTATATTTTTAGTTTTATTTTATTTTAGTTTATTTTTAGGTTTAAGTTTAGTTAGATTTAATTTTTAGTTTAGTTTATTTTAGTTTATTTTAGGTTTGGTTTTATTTTATTTTAAGTTTGCTAGGTTTTATTATATTTTTTTTAGGTTTAGCTTCTTCATTTTAGGTATATTTTATTTTATTGTTTTATTTAGTTTAGCTATTTTATTTTATTTATTTATTTTATTTTAGGTTTAGGTTTATTTATTTTATATTTTGGTTTAGGTTTTATTTATTATTTTAATATTTTTAGTTTTAGGTTTAGGTTTTATTTTATTTTATTATATTTAGGTTTTTATTTATGGCCTAGGTTTTATTTTATTTATTTTTTTTTTTTTTGGTTTATTTTTATTTAGTTTATTTAGTTTTTATTTTAGGTTTTTATTTTAGTTTAGTTTTTATTTTATTGTTAAGTTTTATTTTTTTATTTCATTTTAGTCTTAGGTTTAGGTTTATTTTTGGCTTATGTTTTATTTTATTTTATTTTAATATTTTATTTTGGTTTAAGTTTTATTTATTTTATTTTTAGGTTTTATTTAGTTTAGGTTTAAGTTTTAGCATTTTATGTTTAGGGTTTAAGTTTAGTTTTAGGTTTCTAGTTTAAGTTTTAGGTTTAGGGTTTTTTTTTGGGTTTAGTTTAGATTAGGGTTTAGGGTTTAGGTTTTAGGGTTTAGGGTTTAAGGATTATGTTTTAGGTTTAGGGTTCAGGTTTTAGTTTAGGGTTTAGGGTTTTTTGTTTTTTTTTAATAGAGAACAAATTCAGATTCATGATTTCATCTTTTCGATTTCATCAACCAAGTAACACACCAACTTTTCTAAGACACCGATGACATAGATAAAAAATGAGCATGGATAGAGCAAATCAAAAACCCTAGATAACTAGAACTGTCTCTATTATAAAGACATAGATCCATAAGCAGTAGATTGGATGAGTCCTTCTTTAGTTTCTCTAGTTGCCACCAGAACCACCTTGGCCTCTTGAGTAGCGGGATCCCCAGTCATATCTCTGATCTCTCCCTCGACCACCACCATGGTTGTAACCTCCGTCACTTTTCTTGCCTCCATAACACTCCAACCACCACCTCCATATCCACCACCTCCTGCATCCCCACCACCACCGCACAATAACCGCCACCTCTACCTTGCCACCACCACTGATCTAGATTGAGCCTAGTTGACGGATGTTCCCCGCTGTCTCCCACTCGTGGTTCTTAATTTATTAGGTTTTAGGGTTTAGGTTTAATTTTTAATTTATTTAGTTACTTTATGTTTATATTTAGAGTTTGGGGTTTGTTTAGGTTGTGGCCAGGGTTTAGGGTTTGGGTTTACTTAGATGAGTTTATGCATTTAGGTTTGTGGGTTAGGGTTTAGGGCTTGTGGTTGTGGGTGGTTTAGGTTGTGGCCTGGAAGGTTTTAGGTTTGTGTGGTTTGGGCAGTTAGGGTTTAGGGTTAGATAAGGGCAGTGTTTATACTGTGGATCAGGGTTTTAAAGATCAGGTTTAAGGTTTGATTTAGGGCCTAGTGTCACTAGTTTAGGCCTGGCCTCAGCCCAGGGCCAGTTTGGGCCTGCTGGCCTTGGGTCATGCCCAGGGCCCAGGCTCAGTGGCCCAGGGTCTTAGGGCCCAGTGCCTAGGCCTGTGAGCCCAGGGCCCAGGGCTCAGGGCCTGGCTCAGGTCATCTAGGCCCAGGGCCTAGAGCCTTTGTGGGCCTGTGGATCAGGTCTGCCTAGGCGTATGCCCAGCCTGGTCAGCAAGCCCAGAGCAGCAGGCCTAGGGTTTAGGGTAGTCATGGCTCAGGGCCCAGGATTTAAGGAGGATTTAGGGTTGGGCTGGCCTAGGGTCAGTTTTAATTAAGCAAACCCAGGGAGTTTATTTAGTTAATTTATTTATTTTATTTTTTTTATTTAGGTTTAGTTTTATTTAGTTTAGTTTATTTATTTTTTTTTATTTTAGTTTAATTTTAAGTTAGTTTATTTTTAGTTTAGTTTATTTTTATTTTATTTTTAGGTTTAGGTTTTATTTTTATTTAGGTTTAAGTTTAGGTTTTATTTTATTTTTAGGTTTAGGTTTTAGGTTTTATTTTTGGTTTTTTTAGGTTTTATTTTATATGTTTAGGTTTATTTTTAATTTCTTTTATTTTATTTAATCTAGGCTTAGATTAGTTTATTTTAGGTTTAGGTTTATGTTTTATTTATTTTAGTTTAGTATAATTTAGTTTAGGTTTATGTTTAATTTATTTTAGGTTTAGGGTTTATGTTTTATTTTTTATTTATTTTTAGGTTTAGGTTTTATTTTATTTTTATTATATTTAGTATTTTGTGCCACCAACCTTCAAGATCTTTGATGCTAGTGGGAGCCCACGATAACACATTGCACACTTTAGAGCTAGCTGTTGCAACACGGTGCACTCCTCTTCCGCCTTTTCGTTAGTTGTCGTGTTGCATTTGACTGGTACACCAAACTGCCCAATGGTTTGGTGAATACATTTACTGAGTTGGAGCACCTATTCATCAAGAGGTTTGCTGGAGCTTAGAGGGTGACTGTAGTGACCCTCATTGTAGAGAAATAGAAACTCAATGAGTCCCTTATTACAACCACTGCAACCTAAGCATGAAATGCGAACCACATCTATCTGAACAACATGCCATTGAGATTTTTCTCAAGAATATCCATGGCTCGGTCACCTTCATGCTTGAGTGCTTTAGCATCAAAACATTTGAGAAGTTAATCAACAAGGTGGCTAGCCTACAATAGGAAGCCAAGTTGCCCTTTCCCGACCAATCATCTAGGCCCAAGCCACAAAAGGTGTTTGAGAAGAAGCCGAGAGCCGGAGTGGACAGAGGGAAGCTGCCCATCCGTAGTTCAAGATGAGAGACTACAAGCTCGCAGCCTCCATTGCTACCTCCTCTTCCACCACCTCAACCATCATACCAGCCATCGCAGCCACCACAATGACCATTTCCATCACCTCAGCAGCCTATCGTGTAGTGGTATCCATATCCATCTCCGTGATACTTCACCAACTCATACATAGATTGAATAAGCCATATTCATTCAAGAGGGAGGTAGTTAGAAAATCTTTAAGAATCTCTTAAAGAAACTTGTCTTTCCTACTGAGCTTAATAGAGGAAGTGGGCAAGAGCGATGATCCTAGCTATTGCCCCTACCACTACATATATTAGCCATGTCTTAGTATTGTATCACTTTTAAGGACTAGCTTGAGTTAGCTACAAGTTTAGAGCCATAGTTATCCCTAAGAAATACTTATTAGAACAACCATCCAGTTCTATTAGAGTAATCCTTGAAGATACTTGGGGATACTTATGATCCTCTTAAGACCAAAGAAGGTTTGGATATATCCCTATCTAAAACCTCTAAGAAGATCATTTCTAAGATCAAGAAGCATTCCTTGCAGGTTCCTGAAGTAGCTCAAACCTCCAACACCAAGGAAGGTTTGCTATTATAAAGGACAACTGGGATGACCAAAATAAAGAGCAGCTCACCATACTTGCCCGAGATAGTCCAGTAGTGCAGCCATCATCCGAGTCTAGTACTCACTCCACCGTTGCAGCTACCACTTCTTCTGATAGATCCTCTTCTACTTGGAGCATTGTATATGTGGATAAGGGCACTAACTCTCGCTACTTTACTTGATTTATATCATGTACCTCCACCCAAAAAGAAAATAATGAAGAATGTTGATTCTGCTTATATATTGTCTACTTCTGATGCTCTTGATTTTATTCCGATTGAAAGCTCTCTGAGTCTAAATAAAAAATAATAGCTCAAGTAGTTTTAATCCTTTCCTTTTTGATTCAGAGTTGAACAATCCTTCTCTGACTAAATCGGGTTCACCTCTTGAGATTGACTTGGAGTCAATAGACTCTTAGGATCCCATAAGAGAAGCTATAGGTATGCCCGATGAGAAAGTATAACTTTTCACAAGCTCATCATTCCAAGAAGTCACTGAAGTCAACCTAAGCAACGTCAAAGTTCTACCTCATAGGGTAGCCATCCAGGATAATGGTAAGCAAGTCATTGGTTCTAGTGAGCATTTAACCCCTCCATAGGATGCTCCACCCATGGATATGCTTATGGAGGACTAAGCCAGAGTTTATTACAATATCCTAGCTCACCTTAGAAAGTTTCTAGCTAAGCATATATACACTCTTATCTTATCCAAATAAAACACTTATCCAAAGAAATGAGGGAATCTCTAATTAAGGCCTTACTTGATCTAGAGATATAACTCAACCGACCACTACTAAAGAGGAGGCATGCCACTCAAGGACATCTTAAGTTACATTCAAGATGAAGATTTACTCCTGGGATAACGAAACCACCCTTTACATTGTGATGTTGGTAGATACAAGCTATCCAGAGTTCTCGTTGACCTAGGTGTATTAGTCAACATTATGAGTCTAAGAACCATTACCTACTTGAGGATTGACATCTCCAAATGCCAAAAAGAAAGGATGATGTTTAGAGGATTTAATCAATAAGGGGAGAGGGCCTTATGCTATTTATTTTTGGATGTATTGGGGGGGGGTACTTTTTGAGGTGATCGGGTACAACATTGAGGTATGATGTACTATCTCAAAGATAGAGGCACCCTGAATAATTTCCTAAGGCATAATGGGTCTATGAATGTACTGAGATTTTTCCCTACTTTATATGGATGAATAAAGAAGGGTTTATATTAAACGTTCTTAAGTTCCCTATGGAGGCAAGCCTCCATAGTTAATTACATCTTAAGAAATGAAATTTCCTAAGAATACTCGATTAAAGTAGACAATTAGCATCTCCAAAGAATTCAAGGTTAAACTATCAAAGGATTGGTTGTATTTGGAAAATCAAGAGAGTTCAAGGAGAAGACTTATTTTGGAATCCAAATGAAATAAGTAGGAAATGCTCATGATACTTGAAAGCCTAGTAAGCATTCTAATCTATCCCATGGTTGGGCTTTATAATTTTGAAGTTGAGAGATTTATATGTTTTGAGTTGAAATTTAATTAGATTATTTATAATCCACCAACATAAATTTATGGGAATGCCTAAGAAGTGAGGATTTATGCTCATGACCAAAGGAAATAGCTACCTTGGATCCTAAATCTAGGGAGAGTATGAGCTAAAGCAGACCTAAATCTAAGCTGTGGACATAAGGTTTTACCTCCATAAGAGAGAATAAATTGTCTGACTTTTGGACTTATAATCGCTAGACTGGCCACCAGCTAACTCCTCCTATGATTTTAAAATCATGTAGTCTAGTCTTATGAATTGCAAGATAGCTAAGGTAATTATTTAATTAGAAAGAGACTAAAGTCCAAAATACATTCCCTAAGAGACTAGAGCATGAGTGGTATGAGCATATGACTTAATATATAGATGCAAAATCTTTTCAAATTTTATTTCATTTTTTACTCATCATTTGATAGAGGCTTTAGGATTTCTTATGCCTAAATGCATGATGAAATAGGTTATGGGTCAAATTAGTTAGAAGAAGGTGTTGTCCACACAAGCTTAGTCAAGCATTTCTTTATCGCAAGGATGGAGATCCTTCATGTTCAAGAGAGAAAAAATATGCATGCATGATGTGAAACATACAACCATACAGCTAAGGGTTGCTAAATCTTTTAATTATCTTATTTATGTCTTAGGCTTTATGATGAGGTTATGAGTTGTTTAAAATTTAGTTATGAGTGATTAGTTGGGTAGAAAAGTTATTTTTATCCTAAGAGCCTAATTGTATCCAAACCACATATTAAAGCATCAATCATTTAAGAAACTATGAAAATCATGTCGTACTAATGTATCTAAACATAACATTAAACAATTATATAAACTATCATAAAAGAATAAGAGGTCGGTGAAAGTACCCAGATAACCTAAGAGAGAAAAGATGGGTAGCCGAGCTCTACCCTTATACAACCTGAATATGAAAGAATAATTATAATTGTATTAAATGTTATGGGGGTCTTCTTTCTTCATATCTCTATTTTTATTTGGTTCCTTCTTTGATTTGGATGGTGCTTGCTTCAAAGGCATCACAGGGCACCCCAGGATAAATCCTTCTAGCCGCTGCTCATCCTAATCCCCCATAGCACTAATCTTAATCCATATTACAAAAATTACATTTATGTGGGAAAAGTAAATCTAACTACACCGCAAAATATATACATATAATCTCAACAATAATTTGGACTTAGCACCACACATGGGTAACTAAGCCCACCTGTCCTAACTTGGATTATGCTTAAGAATTTAAGCAACCTATAATAGGAGCATTCACATTTATTTTTAAGCATCCCTTAAGCATAATCCATTGCAAAAAACATGATTAGGCTAATATTGGCCTATCATCCAGTCTACGAAGCATACATCCTAACATCCAATCTAAAATAATACATCATAAAATAAAACATACATCACATCATACACCATCCTAACTTAGAGCTAGAAGTGGTGACTTAATTCTAATGTGTGTATTAAGGCTTGTGTGGTAAGTCTTGTTAAGCATTAGTGTTGTATTTTTTAAGTGTAGAAGGATTCCATTTAACATGAATAGTTGATTTCACTTGAAGTAGTTTAATTGATTTCAGAATTTTAATTTGTATTTTGTTTTGTTTCATTTGATCACACTTAGCAACTAAGTGTTATAAAGAGAGGAAAAGAGGATTTCTCTCTTTTATCCCTACCTTAAGTCACTTTCTAAAGTATATTAATTTGATTTAGTTCTTTTAGTGAATGGCTTATTAAATGATTTAATTAATCCTAAGTTTTGGTTCACTTTAAATAATCCTATTCAAAATTAAAGGCATCTTAAGGTTAATTTAATTGAATTACTGCCACATGCCAAATATTAAATCATTCCTTTCCAACACATGTAACATGCATATGATTTAATCCTAAGTGTATCTATACATGCAACATATTTTAGCACACTTAAATGATGAATGTATGTGTATGTTTAGAATTTATATTTTATTAAATATTTTAATTTAAAACTTTATCCAAATTTTATATACAAAAGGACATAAGAATGAAATTAAATAGGCATGTGCCATTGTTAAACCGGGAAGTGAGGTAATCAAATGACCTCCTTGGAGCTAGCTAAAGCCTCAATTCTTGGGATGTCCACTATATACCCATTTTCATTCAAACATATGTAAATTTGTATACATGAACATAGGAAGTAAGCTTCAAATCATATGGCTAATTGATTCAACCACTTAGTTAATTATGAATGCATGCAATTTTACTGTAAAATGAGATTTTCATTCACTAATCACATATACATATACATGTACAAATATATAGGCAAGTATATGTAATTATTAAACCAAAGAAGTGAGGTAATCAAATGACCTCGTTGGGGCTAACTAAAGCCTTGTATTCCCGGGATGTCCAAACTATGTACTTGCTTTTCTTGGACACACATGGGTGTATACATAAATGAGGAAAAGAAAACCATGCAAAGATTGTATATTTTTTATTAAAACATTTATATGTATGAATTAAAGCTCTATCCAAATTATAATTATGAAATACATAAAAATGAAATCAAATGGATATGTACCGTTATTAAACCAGGGAAGTGAAGTAATCAAATGACCTCCTTGGGGCTAGCAAAAGCCTCGTGTTCGAGGGATGTCTAGACTATATGCCCATTACCATTCAATCTTATATAAATCAACGCATGAATAGAGGAAAGAGAACTCAACATTCATACACATAAAGTATAAGCACATGCATTTCTTATGTATTTATAACTAGCATCATAACACTTATTATTTTTCATTTATACGCTTTTGAAAAATACATTTTGATTTAATAGTGATAATAGCAATGCATATATTAAATTAAATCAACACATGCAAGCTTACATAAAGAAAATTCATTTTATTTTACTTAATTTTGAAAACATGGATGCATGAATTTAAATGACATACCAAATTTAACATGATTGGAAATAGGACAATCAAATATAAGCATGTGATTCATTTAACCAAACTAGTTCTTAAGGACAATCAAATCAGTTAAGATTATTTAAAGCAAACCTTCTTTATTAATTAAGATTTGAATTTGATTTGATTTATAGAGGAGAAGAGAAATCGTCACTTGTTGTTTAAACCCATTCCCACATTAGTGATTTGATTTAATTTATAAAAATGTAATTAAATTTATTTTAAGGGTTAATTAAGTTGAACCCTTAATTAGATGAATTAATTAACCTTACTTAAGGAACCTTAAAGTAATTAACTAAATATTTATGAGCCAACATGATATGCATGGAAAATAAACTTGTAATAATCCTAGGAAATAAAAGGGGCCTAATGCAATTGGCTCATGATTAATAGTTAATTAATTAAGGAACTTAATTAATTATTCTTATGATTTTCCCACACATGTGGACTAACCATAATTTAATTAAACTCATTTATGTTATTAAACACCTAAAGATCTACCCCATTATTTAATTTATTAAGGTCTGATGTGATTATGATTTTAATTTGATTAAGTGATTTAATTAATTAGTTAAATCTTAATTAATTTCATTTTAAAAATGAGTAAAATGAACTTCAGGAAAAGGGTCCCAACCCCATTCCTTAGTTTAGTTACTATTGAAAAATGATTAATAAACTTAATTAACCAATTTTTTATTATTCATGGGATTAATTAATCATTAATTAACTTAAAATAGTAAGGTTAAGAATTAATTTTACTAATTAAGAGCAATAAAATCCCAAAAAAAATAAGAGAGGCAGAGGTCATCCCATAAAATTAACTCATAAAATTTGGGATTAATTATTCAAGTAATTAATGAGTAATTTTAATTATGTAATTAAACCTTAATTATTGTTCAAAATTAGTTATGGACATTTTTTATTAATTCTCCTTTGAAATACCTTTAAAATGCATATTTATTTACATTTTTTTATTTCCCTATGATTATTTATAATTTTTAGAAGTTTCAGCCATTAAAATGATTAATTAAGCCTAATTAAAGCTTAATCATTAGCACCACATGACATACTTTCCACATGGCACCGTGGGATTGGCAACTTAAAACTTATCTAACTCGCATTTGTATGCGGCAATTCTCTTGTCATGTGAAAGATCAAATAGCTAAATTAATCAGTTAATAGATTAAATGATTGATGGATCTAATCACCACCATCCATTCTCATCAATGGATTGGTGTGTGATCTAACATCAATGAATGAGGGAATGGAGTAGTTGCCATTGCTCACTTGATCAGCCACCTAAGCTATCAACTCAAAAGGATCCCACACCTTGACAACATCAAAAGGGATCCAAATACCAAGATCACATGAGATGTAGTTTTCTTCAAAAGCTCCAACCCATTTTTTGTAAGGATTTCATTTGAAGCAAACTTTGGAGCTCAAGTCAGCATCTTGAATGATCGAGGGTTTCATCTAGTGGAGACTTTGACCGCAATTAGGTCAAACTAAGTCAATTGGTCATTTCACCAAGTCAATTAACCCATATGAATCTAGACTAGCCAAATTGCAATATGCCAAATTTGAAACTAATAATTCATACCAAATCAAAATCATATTTGAATATGACTTGACCTTCAATTTGACCTTATGAATTTATCAACCTAGTGATCAACAATCATGATGGGAGGTTTTGATGGGCAATTCAATAAATTTGGTAGGATTACAACTTGGCTCAAATAGGTCAAATTGGCCACTTTGGGTCAAGTGGACTAATTTGGTTTAGTTGGCTTGATTTTTGGTTGAGTTTGATTTAGTTGAGTTTATATATGATTTTAGCATTGATATATAAATTCAATTACAATGGGCTTAGGTTCAAATGGGTATTAGTTCATTTAAACATTTCAAGTCAAAAGGGTTAAGTTGGGTTTGACTTGGGTTGATTTTGGTTTGGCTTGATGATTGTAGATTTCATTTAATTTTATAATATGATTGAAGGTATGATTGATTCATAAGAAAATAAATTGAGTTTGGGTTTTGGGATGAAGGAATTTGGCTAAGTCCATCGAGTTGGGTCATATTGCTTAGGTTGGATTTTGATTTGGTTTGATTTAGTTTTGATGATTTAAATGTATATTCCATTTAAATTTGTGAAGATGATTGAAAATATAATTTCTTTGTGAGAAAATCAATCAAGTTTGACTAGATTTGGATTATGATTTGGCTAAGTCCATGGGATAGGTCATATGGCTTAGGAAGGGTTTTGATTTAATTTGATTTAGTTTAATTTATTTTTGATCATTTGAATGTAGATTTTATTTTTTTATTTAAGAAGCTAATTGAAGATATAAATTGATTATGAGAAAATCAATTGATTTTAAATTGATTTGGATTAAGATTTGGCAAAGTCCATGGGATAGGTCATATGGCTTAGGAAGGGTTTTAAGTTTGGATTTGATCATGGGCTTCAATCATTTGGTTTTGGAATTTGGGTTTGGATTTGAATTTGATGTTTGAATTGAACTTAATGTTTGGTTTGAGAAGGTGAACATGGATTGGATTTGGGTGGTAATCCTAATCCCTAAGGCATAACCTAACCCTATGGTTAACCCTTCTAAGTCTTAGGTTAAGTGTTTACCTAATTGTTAGAAGTTTCTTATGACTAGGAAGTCTAGTATCTAGAAGACTCCTAAGTCTAAGATGGGAATATTGAATCCGCACTCCAAAATTGAGGTCAATAGCCTAGCTCCATAGTGTTTCCCTTGGAGATAGATGAAAGACCAAGCCAAGTTTCACATTATAGACTGATACATCTTTCAATGCTTTGCTTGGGAGACCATGGATACATGAGAACAACATAGTTCCATCCTCTATATGTATAAAGTTCATGAGAGGTGGGATCATCTACCATGTCAAAGGAGATCTCAAGCCATTTACTCATGAGGTTAGTATATATGAATGACTTACTACCTCCCTAAAAATCAACAAGTCTACTCTGAACTTGGCCAAAGTTTAGAAATAAAAGAAAAAGAAAAGAAAAAAAAAGGAAAGAGAAAAGAAAAGGAAAAGAAAAGAAAAATGAAAAAGAAAATAAAAGGGAGTAAAAATAGAGGAGGAGGAAGTGGAACCTACATTAGATTCCACCCATAGTTTGTTACCCATTCAACATATGGGTAGGTTGACCTAACCCATCATGGGAGGAAGAGGCCAGAGGCAATCCGGTGGAAAACCTCTTTATTAGCCACCAAATTGAAGATATATCCTAGCTGTCATGAGTACACTTACTATCCATATAGACTTGGAATCTAGTTCATAAGATGAGCCTTATATGGTTAGCACACCAGCCAGCTCTTCTCAGTAATAGATTCCCTTGGCAGTGACACTTGAGCCACATAGTGATGAAGACCGAGCTCCAAAGAAAATCATAAGTGTATCTAAGTCTATTGTGAAATAATTAGGCATCTTGGAAACTTTCTAACCCCATTTCCTCTCAAAAGCGAGGGTTTGGTAGTTAAAGCCCCTAAGTCATCCATAGGTAGGTGAAGACTCATAGGTTCTTTTGGGAGCATCATCCTCAAATAAAGAAGTTGATGTAGAACTTGAGGATGTTTCATATAAAGATTTAATAGAATTACCTTTTGATTGGTACTTGCCTTGTGTTCATAATTTAGCAAAGAAAGGGTTAATCCCATATATTTTGTCAAAGCATAAGTTAGAATACTTCAAAAGAATTTGGATGAACAACAAATGCAAAGCTCTCCAAGATGGACTAGATTCAATATAGTGGGTCCACGATGATGATGATTATTGCTTAGTCATTACCAATTATTTGAATGATAGTTCTTTTCAAATCACATTAACTCATATGAGAGCTATGCTTAGAAACTTTAGATGATCCGATAATTTTGGAGTCAAAGGTGCACCAGAGTTCAAAGAAGAGATCAAGTCAACCATCGATGAGCTCAAGGAAATTAACTTAGAACTAAAGAAGATCCATGACATACATCGCTTTTGTTGAATGAAATTGAAACCAATGACTTAGTTAGGCTTGACCAAAGTTTAAGGACTACTTTGCATGGTGTTATGAAGAGATGTCCGATTGGCTCTAATAGTGGTCCATAAACTAGCAATAGAGTCACCTAACCCTATCAAGAAAGCTCCTAGATGCATGCAATTAGACTTAGAATAATAGGTGAATTATGAAGTCAATAAATTGATTAATGTTAGCTTCATCCAAGCAAACAAATAACCTACCTGGTTAGCTAACATCATCCCAATTAAGAAACAGAGTAGCTAAATTCACATATGCTTCAATTTTAGGGATTTAAATAAGGCATGTCCAAAAGAAGAATTTCCACTACCAATCTCAGAGCTGATGGTGGACATTGCCTCATCTCATGTTTTCATGGATGGCTCATCCGATATAACTAAATAAAGATGGCCATCAAGATGAAAGAAACACTACTTTTAGAACCCTCGATTGGAATTTTGCTATAAGGTCATGCCTTTAAAAAATGTCTGCTACATACCAAAGGCTATGACTCAAATCTTTGATGAACTCATTCATCATCAAGTTGAGTGCTATGGATGATCTCATGGTCAAAAGTAGAGAAAAGGAAGACCATCTCTTTGACTTGAGAGTAGTTTTCTAATAGTTAAGATAATATAACCTCAAAATGATCCCCTAAAGTGTGTATTCAGAGTAGCTGGAAATTCGGGTTTGTCGACACTGGGAATCAAAATCAATCTGGAGAAGATCAAGGTGATATTAGAATTTCCACCCCCTAAAAGTTTAACTCGACTTAGATCACTCTAAGGGCAGTTGGAGTATCTAAAACTCCTTATATCCAACCTATCGTGAAAATGTCAACCATTATAACACTTGTCAAAAAGGATGCCAAGGTCAAGTGGGATGACAAGTGTGAGAATGCCTCAAGCATTATCACATGATGCCCTGATTTCTAGCAGCCCTTATCCCAAGCCATACTTTACACTACCACATTAGATGACCCTTGGTGCTTTGTTATCCAAGCCAATGATGAAGGGAAGGAAAATGCACTCTACTACCTCAGTCATCATCAAATACATGGTGTTGTCCTACACCAACGAATCAACATTCTACATCCTACATTGGCCTCATGGCCATTCGTGTGTTGGGGTACTGATATAGTCAGTCCAATTGATCCTCCTTCTTCCAAGGATCATCATTTCATTTTAGCTGCTACTAACTAATTTTCCAAATGTGTGAAGGCAATTCCATTCTGACAGGTCACAACTCATCATGTGCACTAATTTTTTAGAAACCATATCGGATATAGGTTCAGAGTGCCTCAATGAATTATATATGATAATGGTATTGCATTCAAGAGCACCAAGATCAACAACTTTGCCTAGAGATAAAGCATAGATTGGAGATATTCTGCCATCAACTACCCGAGGGCAAATAGCTTAGCAAAAGCTTTTAATAAAACTCTCATCCAAATCAAGAAGATAATCAAGAATAATGTTTAGTGGCATGAGTATTAGTTGAAGCCTTGTGGGGCCTACCGCACCACATATAGAACTCCAAGTCTACTACTTTCTTCTTAGTGTATGGGTCCAAAGCCATCATTAGAAGTCCAACTCTCATCATGAAGGATAGTTATGTAGTAAAGATCACAACAAAGCAGAATGCCAAGTTACAGTTAGATGAGCTCAAAGGTTTGGAGGAGAGATGCCTGCAGGCAAGCCAAAACCTTGAGTTGTACAAAGCTAAAATGATTCAAGATCACAACAAGTTGTTATGTCCTAGAGCTTTTTAAGTAGGAGAGCTTATTTTAGTTCTAAGGAGAATGATTGGCCATAAGATGGGAGTTTGGACCCACTTGGGAAGGCCCTTTTGCCATAGAGAAGGCCTACCAAGGAGGATCTTATCGCCTTATTAATCATAAGGGAGCTCCAATGCTTCCAATTAATGGGCTCTACTTAACGAAATATTATGAATCATGTTGAAAAATAATTATCATCAATGAAAATTCAATTTTAAATTCAATCTCTTCCATGTTGAAAGTATTCTTATTTGTGAATTTATCATGATGTGTTTAGGTAGGTGTAAAGAACCTGTGTCCTATCCTTCATCGAACACAAACATAAACACAAACTACACAAGCATATAAAATAAACACATATCTTTCATCTTGGGCTACTGAAGAGATAATGCCCCCAATGGCACTCACTCAAGATGCTCTAGGTCGGGCTGAAGTGCTACCATGCTAGTGTGTCCCCCAAGTTGTCTTCTTGCTTTAGAGAATGTAAGTTAGCTATGCTTTCCTTCCTTACTTCACCACTATACACCGATGAGTGCCTTGTTAGTTTGGTAGGCCTTACTGTGTGGCTAGTAAGCAATCTCATGTTGGCTTCATTTAAGAGAATGTGAGTCCGCTACAGTTTCTTCTTGGATTAGCCTTCGCGCACTTACTGGGTTGTGTATATTTGTAGTTTAAGATAAGTTCCCCAGTGGCTCCTTCCCTCCTGACTACTTCAAGTCAAGGTCTAGTCCTTCCTCGGGGATCCCAGCTTAGTAGTCACTCTAAGTTAGATAGCATCTATCCCCAATGACTATCCCATGATCGCTTCTTCTTGGAAAGTTTGCCATGCTTTTTTCAAATTGATCATTGGATACTAATACTTTAGGTTGGTTGGTTCTCACTATGCTGATGGATACAATTATGTTGGTTGGTTCTCGACTTAGATATACCACTCATGGAGATGTTCTGCACACTTTCTCCTTGAGTTGGCCATCACACCTATAAGCTTTCTTTTCTAGGATAATGCCCCAAGACCTCCCTTGTGGGCACTATATTTGGATCACATCCTTATGACCCCATTTAGACACTACTACTATGGAGATAGTTCCTTTTCCTAGTAACCACCCCTATGGTTGGAGAATCCATCTTGTGGATGTGTAGATTCTCCCTTGGCCTAATAAATCTGAGATAAATCAAGGCTAGCATAGCTCCTTCTCAATGTGTTCCCTCACACACCAACAAGGTTCATGCAAACATATAAACAAAAAATATATTCACTTATCGATTAGGAGGACACCCCTAGTGGTACCTTTTCCCAAGCATCCTATCTTTAGGGCAAAGAAACTTAAGAATCACATACTACTTTGAGTTGATATAGTCCCCATGGCATTCACTAAGCGCCCCTAAGTCAGATTTATTGTGCCAACAGTCACCCCATTGTTCCTTGCTTTAGAATATGTAAGTTTGCTCCACCTTCTTCCTAAGCCATTGCATACAAAGGCAACCCTTAGGTTAAGCTCTATCCCACTACCAATAGACTATCCATTTGGATTTATAAATCTGAGATAGGATAAGTCTGATATAGCCTCTTCTTAGTGGGTCCATCGCACACCGACATGATCCATACATTAACTCAGATTAAATTAAACCCAATAAGATTTATCCTAGTGGAGTTAAATTATACCCTTCTCCCCAATTGTTCCTAGATCATATATAAAAAAGTCAAGCGAACAAATTAAATTCAAAACCAACTTCCCAATGGAGCCAAATACCAACTCCTAGAGTCTAAATCAAAGAAATCCAACCAAACTCTTATTCCCAAGGATACATCAAACCAATCAATGAAATCAAACTCAAATTTCCCCAAAGGGATAACTTGAACCTACTTTTCTAGTGGAAGGTTTATACCATCCATGGATTCAGCCCATATCAAAGATATGCTCACATCATAATTTAGTCTGTGTCAATAGATTTGGAAAATCATCTTTCACCCTTTAAATCTTCTAAAAAGCTAACAAATAAACTCAACATATTTTTTAATAAAAATTATGTTATATATATAATATAATATATTTTATATTAAATATTTAATTATTAGAATTATTATATCATTTAACTTTCAAATATGAATAATGTTCATTGATGTAAAATTATTATTATAAATGGTACAAATAGCATAATTTTTTTGCTTCTAGCCAAATTCTTCCATCTCAACCTTCAAATTAACATTTTTGAGTTTTGACCCAATGTATTATAACAAAAGTAAAACATACTAAAATGTACATTAACATTTAGTAACACACCACCACATTCATATATATGTGAAGTTATATTGTTATGTACATTATATTTTAATATGCTTTTATATAATATATTATCTTACATTACACCTTAAAATGAATCACTTTAAGCAAAAAATTTATAAAATTTGGTTGAAAATGAACATTTATTTTGGATGCAAATTTCCATTCTTTTGATTAAATGACACACCATAGCACACCCCCAATGATTTTCCCTAAAGCTTACCTTAAATTTGGCCAAATCCCATCATCTCAGCCTATAAATTTGTATTTTTAAGAATTATGCGAGCCCAAGCTCTACTACATCATACTATAACAAACTAAAATATGCTAAATAACAAGTAGTAATACATAATAGTATGCTATAATGCATGTTGCTACTATGTTATATATACTATATTATAATACACTATAACATATTATATTATATTATATTGCATATCACATCACAAGGGATTGCTTAAGATAAAAATCATAAAATTAGCCTAAATAATAAAAACTATATATTTTTAGTCATATAACTTACATATTTTAAATTGAAATAATATATTACGATGCCATGCTCTCTACCTATTATGAATTTCACCAAATTCCACCATTTTAAAGTATAAATCAACATTTTATAAATAATGCTAGTGTAGATTTGACTGTATGATTGTAAAATACTAAAAGAATTTAAAATTCATATAATATATATGATATATGATGATATACTATGCTACAACATATAATTTTTATTTTGAACATAAAATCTTACTTTTTAGACTACAAGTGGCATTGCACTCCTTTTGAACAACAACCTTATTCCCACTTCAAATTTAATAAATTTCATCATCTGATTTATTAAATAAATATTTTTATGATTTATCTTAATATTGACTATAGGGCACAATACCATAATATTCTAAAAAATTTCAAAACATCTTATAACATCCAAAAACACATCACTACATGCTCAAACATATGATGCTACATTATACTATAATATATGGTATTATAATATGATTTAGGGTTAGGGTTTAGGTATTCAAATCTCTAATAGTCAAGGGAAAGTCTCTTGAAGACATTTTCTTTAGCTACCATAACTATGTTAGATTAGGTCATTCTTTAGATCTACCCTAATGACATCTTTATTCAAGGTTTAGGGTTTAAGGTGGGGTTAGGGTTAGTTTAGGTTTAGGGTTTACAATAGTTTAGGGTTTAGGGTTTAGATTAATTTAGGTTTAGATTTGTGGTTCATAGTTTAGGTTTAGGTTTAGGTTTTAGGGTTTAGGTTTAGGGTTTAAGGTTAGGTTTTAGGGTTTAGGGTATATGGTTTTAAGGTTTAGGATAGGGTTTGTTTAGGGTTTTAGGGTTAGGTTTATGGTTTAGGGTTTAGTAGGTTTAGGTTTAGGGTTTATTTAGTGTTTAGGTAAGGTTTAGGGTTTAGTGTTAGGCTTTTGGATATAAGTTTTAGTTTATGGTTTAGGGTTTAAGGTTTTCTTTTAATAAAGAATAAATTCATATTCAACATTTCGTCTTTTTAATTTCATCAACCAAGTTGCACCCCAAGTTTTCTAGGACATAAGTGATAATATTGATAAAAAAAGGAGCACATATAGAGCAAATCAAAAACCCTGGATAACTAGAACTATCTCTACGAAAAAAATAGTTCCATGATGTGAAATCATCGCTTGTTCTTAGTTTCTCCCACCAAAACCTCCTCGAAGTGTGGATTCACCATCATATCCCCGATCTCTCCCTCCTCCACCACTACAGCTATAACCTCCATCGCTCCTCTTGCCTCCATAACCACCACTTCTCTGACCACCTCCTCCATATCCACCAGCACCTCTACATCCCCCACTAGTACTGTGGTAATTGTCACCTCCGCCTTAGCCTCCACCACCAGATTTAGACTGAGCCTAATTGATGGTGATGTTCCTGCCATCAAGGTTCTACCCATTCTTAAGGTTTAGGGTTAATTTAGGGTTTAGGGTTTAGGGTTACTTTAGGGTTTAGTATTTAGGGTTTAGGGTTGTAGGTTTTAAAGGGTTTAAGGTTTAGGGTTTTTGGGTTTAGCGTTTAGGGTTTAGGGTTTAAGTTTTAGGGTTAGTTTTAGGGTTTAGGGTTTGTGGTTTAGGATTTAGGGTTTAAGTCTTTTTTTAAATTAAGTTAATCAATAGGTTTAAGTTTATTAAGTTTATTTATTTTATTTTTTCATTTTCTGAGTTTATTTTATATTTTATTTATATTTTGGTTTATTTATTTTAATTTAGCCTTTTTATTTTAGTTTTATTTCTTAAGTTTAGTTTTATTTTTTAGTTGAGTTTCATTTTTATTTTATTTTTAAGGTTTATTTTATATTTTTTATTTTTAGGTTTCGGGTTAAGTTTATATTTTATTTTTTCAGTTTTAGATTTTAGGTTTTTATTTTAGGTTTATTTTTAGGTTTTATTTTTTAATTTATGTTTAGGTTTATTTTTAGTTTATTTTATTTTATTTAGTTTTGGTTTTAGTTTAGGTTGGTTTTATTTATTTTAGTTTATATTTTAATTAGGTTTAGGTTTATTTTATTTTGTTTTTATATTTTTACTTTAGGTTTAGGTTTTTAGTGGTTTAGGTTTTATATTTTATTTACTGTAGGTTTTATTTTTAGGTTTATTTTTTAGGTTTAGGTTTTTATTTAGTGATTATTTTATTTTATTTTAGTTTAGCTTTAATTTTTATTTTATTTTCTTTTATGTTTAGGTTCAATTTTACATTAGTTTATGTTTTTATTATTTTTGTTTTATTTTATTTTAGGTATTTTATTATTTATATTTTTAGGTTTTATTTAGTTTAAGTTTAGGTTTTAGCTTTTTTAGGTTTAGGTATAGGGTTTATGATTAGTGGGTTTAGGATTAGGGTTTGGTGTTTAGGTTTAGGGTTTAGGGTTTGGGGTTTAGTTTTAGTTTGTGGGTTTAGTTTAGTGTTTAATGTTTTTTTTAACAGAGAATAAAATCAGATTCAACATTTCTTCTTTTTGATTTCATCAACCAAGTAGCACCCCAAATTTTCTAAGACATAAGCGACAACATAGATAAAAAATGAGCACCCATAGAGCAATTCAAAACCCCTAGGAAGTAGAATCATCTATACTATAAAGACACAGTTCCATAAGCATCTGATCATTGTTTTTTCGCTTTCTAGTTCCATGAGAACAACCCCCTCTTGACTAGTGGATCCTTCATATCCTATCTCTCCTCCACCACCACTGTTGTAACCTCTATCGCTCATCCCACCTCTATAACCACCATGCCTCCACCACCTCCATATCCACTAGACCTCAATCCCCACCCTCATCAGCGATAATCAATGCCCCGCTTCCATCGCCAAATCTAGACTGAGCCTAGTTGAGTGATGTTCTGCAAGGTTTTGCACATTTAGAGTTTAGGGTAGGATTGTGGGTTTGTGGTTTAGGTTAGTTTAGGTTGTGGATTTAGGGTTTAGGGTTGTTCAAGGTTTAGGATTAAGGTTTAGGGTTTAGGGTTTTAGTTGTGGCTTAGATTTAGGGTTTAGGTTTGTGGTTTTGGGTTAGGGTTTAGTGTTTAATGTTTTGGATTTAGCATTTGGGGTTGGGGTTATAGTTTTAGGGTTGTGTTTAGGGTTTAGGGTTCGTTTTAAGGTTAAGGGTTTAGCATTTATATTTTTTAAATAAAAATTAAGTAAATCGATAGGTGTAGGTTTATTTATTTATTTATTATTTAATTGAGTTTATTTTATTTTTATTTTTATTTAGGTTAATTTTAAAAATTTTATTTAATTTATTTATTATAGGTTAATTTATTTTAGTTTTGGTTTTTATTTTAGTTTATTTTAGGTAGGTTTATTTATTTAGTTGAGTTTTATTTATTTATTTTAGGTTTAGGTTTTATTTTTTATTTTATTTTAGGTTTAGGTTTTTTATTTTTTTTTTAGGTTTAGGTTTTCAATTTTATTTTAAGTTTATTTTTAGAATTTATTTTTAGTTTAGATTTAGGTTTAGGTTTAGTTTATTTTAGGTTTAGGTTTAGATTTTATTTATTTAATTTAGTTTAAGCTCATTTATTTTGTTTATTTTAGTAGATTTTTTTTAGTTTAGGGTCAATTTTATTTTATTTATTTTGGGTTTATTTTTGGTATTTTAGGTTTAGGTTTTCTTTTTAGTTTTATTTTATTTTATTTTAGGTTTATTTTATTTTTTATTTTACATTTAGGTTTTATTTTTTTAAGTTTTATTTAGGTTTTAATTGTTTTATTTTATTTATTTTTTATTTATTTTATTTTAGTTTCATTTTCATTTTTTTATTATATTTTTTGGTTTAGGTTTATGTTTATGTTTAGGTTTAGGTTTTAGTTTAGGTTTTATTTTATCTTATTATTTATTTATTTTAGGTTTAAGTTTTATTTATTTATCTTTAAGTTTTAGGTTTTAGTTTAGTTGTGGTAGGGTTTAGTGTTTAGGTTTTAGTGGCCTAGGGTTAGGGTCAGGGTTTAGGAGGGTTTAGGGCTCAGTGGACAAGGGTTTAGGGTGTAAGGCTTTAGTGTTGGTTTAGAATGGGTAGGATCTTTTTTATTTATTATTATTTTTAAAGCAAACTCAGGTTTATGTTTATTTAGTTTATTTTATTTATTTTTTTATTATTTTATTTATTTTTTATTTAGTTTTTATTTTATGTTTATTTAGTTTAGTTTATTTATTTATTTTTAGGTAAGTTTGTTTTGTTTATTTTTTTAGTTTAATTTTATTTTATTTATTTTTGGTTTAGGTTTTATTTTAGGTTTAGGTTTAGATTTTATTTTATTTTTTGGTTTAGGTTTTATGTTTTTATTTTAAGTTTTTTTTAGGTTTTATTTTTAGGGTTTAGTTTATTTTAGTTTATTTTATTTTATTTAGTTTAGGTTTATTTAAGTTTAATTCATTTTAGGTTTAGGTTAGTTTATTTATTAATTTAGTTTATTTTAGTTATTTCTTTATATTTATTTTATTTATTTTAGTTTAGGTTTTGTTTTTAATTTAGGGTTTGGTTTTTATTTATAGGTTTATTTTTAGGTTTATTTTAGTAGGTTTTATTTTAATAATTTATATTTAGCTTTAGTTTTATTTATTTAGGTTTTATTTTTAGTTTAGTTTAGGTTTTATTTATTTATTTTATAATTTTTATTAATTATTTTATTTTAATTTAGGTTTAGTTTATGTTTTATTTTATTTTATTTTGTTTAGGTTTTATTTATTTTATTTTAAGTTTTATCTAGCTTTGTAGGTTTTAGGTTTAGGGTTTAGGGCCTGGTAGTTTAGTTTTAGGTCTGGGGAGGTTTAGGGTAGGTTTGGGACAGGTTTTATTTAGGGTAGGTTTAGATTTTAGGTTTAGGTAGGGTTAGTTAGGGTTTAGGTTTAGGAATTTTATTTTTATAATTATTTTAAAAAAAAAAGCAAATATAGTGTATTTAGTTTATTTATTTATTTTAATTTCTTTTATTATTATTATTTTTGGTTTATCTTTATTTTTATTTAGTTTAGTTTATTTTTTTTTTGGTTTATTTATTTTAGTTTAGGTTTTTTATTTTAGTTTATTTTTTAGGTTTAGGTTTATTTTTTTGGTTTAGTTTCATTTTATTTTTATTAGGTTTAGATTTTATTTTTTATTTTTAGGTTCTTTAGGTTCTTATTTTATTTTTAGTTTAGTTTTAGGTTTTATTTTTGGTTTATTTTAGATTTAAGTTTACTTTTTAATAGATAATAAATGATTCAACATTTCTTCTCGATTTCATCAACCAAGAAACACACCAAGTTTTTTAAGACATTTATGACATAGATAAAAAATGAGCATGCATAGAGCAAATCAAAAGCCCTAGATAACTAGAACCGTCTCTATTATAAAGACAGTTGCATAAGCAGCAGATGGATCGACCTTCTTGAGTTTCTCCGCTCCCATCAACCACCGCCTTGTGTAGGATCCACCATCATATCCCCGATCTCTCCCCCCACCACCACCACTACTCTGACCATCACTTTCATATCCTCTAGCACCTTTAGATCCCCTACCACCACTATGATAACGGCCTGCCTTCTCTCCACCATCTATCCTGTTAATGTGATGTTCCTGCCATCAAGATTCTACACATTCTTAGGGTTTAGGTTTAGGTTTAGGTTTATTAGGTTTTAAGCTTTAGGGTCAATTTAGAGTTTAGAGTTTAGGGGTTTTTGTTTAGGGTTTGTGGGTTTGTGGTTGGGGTTAGTTTTAGTTTAGGGTTTTTTTAGGTTTATGGTTGTATGATTAGGAGGGTTTAGGGTTTAGGTTTAGGGTTAGTTTTAGGGTTTCAGGGTTTAGATTAGTTTTAGTGTAGGTTTAGGGTTTTATTTTTTATTTTATAGTTTATTTTATTTTTTATTTAGCTTTATTTTATGTTTATTTTATTTGTATTTATTTTAGGTTTTATTTTATTTAAATTTTAATTTTAGGTTTATGTTTAGGCATATTTAGATAGTTTTATTTTATTTTATTTAGGAAAAGATTTAATTACTTTAGTAGTTTTAATTTTATTTTGGGTTTTATTTTAGGTTTATTTTAGTAGTTTAGTTTACTTAGTATTTTAGGTTTAGATTAGGTTTATTTATATGTTAGGTATTTAGGTTGTTTATTTTTATTTTTTTTTATTTTTTATTTTATTTAGGTTTTTTTATTTATCTTTTAGTTTAGTTTAATTAATTATTTTATTTTTTTTTTTAGGTTTAAGTTTTTTATGTTTCCATTTTATTTTATTTTGGTTTAAGTTTCGACCCATCTTATTTTTAGGTTTTATTTAGTTTAGTTTAAGTTATTTAGGTTTTAGGTTAGTTTTGGTTTAGGGTTTAGGGCCTAGTTAGGTTTTGCCTTTAGGGTTTAATGTTAGGGTTTAGTTAGTTTTGGGTTTAGGTTTTGGGTTTAGGATTTTGGGTTTAGGGTTTTTGGGTTAGTGGTTTAGGGTTTTTTTGTTTTATTTTTTTATTTTTATTTTTTATTTTTCTAAATTAACCAAATAAGAAGGTTTTGGATTATTTAGTTTATTTTCAATTTATTTAGTTTATTTTATTTTTTTATTTTTTTATTTAGTTTAGTTTATTTATTTTAGGTTTATTTATTTTAGTTTTTTTTTATTTAGTTTTTTAGATTTTGGTTTAGGTTTAGGTTTATTTTTTGTTTAGTTTTATTTTTATTTTATTTTTTAGGTTTAGGTTTTATTTTTTATTTCTAGGTTTAGGTTTAGTTTCTTATTTTATTTTTTTAGATTTAGGTTTTAGGTTTTTATTTTAGGTTTTTTTTAGGTTTAAGTTTAGTTTTTTTTAATAAAGAACAAATTCAGATTCAACATTTCTTCTTTTCAATTTCATCAACCAAGTAACACACCAAGTTTTCTAAGACACAAGCAATGAGATAGATAAAAAATGAGCACACATAGAGCAAATCAAAAACCCTACATAACTAGAACCATCTCCACTATAAAGATACCATTCCATAAGCAGCAACTCGGATCAACCATTCCTGAATTTCTCCAGTTCCCATCAGAACCACCCCGGCCTCTCAAGTAGAGGGATCCACCATTATAACCCCAATCTCTCCCACCACCTCCATGGTCGTAACCTTCCTGCTCTCCCAGATCCATAAGCACCACTACTGACCCACCACCCCATATCCACCACACCTCTAGATCCCCACCACCATCAGTATCCACCGCTCCACCTTCGCCTCCATCTAGATCTAGACCGAGCCGGTTAATGGTGATGTTCCCCGCCATCAAGGTTCCCATTCTTAGGGTTTAAGTTTAGTTTAAGTTTATTGTAGGTTTGGGTTATTTTAGTTGGGATTAGGGTTTTAGGATTTAAGGAGTAGGCTTTGTGGTTATGTTTAGGATTTAGGGTTTAGGGTTTAGGGTTTAGGGTTAGTGTAGGGTTTAGTTTTTGGGGTTGTGTTTAGGGTGTAAGTTTAGGGTTTTAGGGTTTAGGTTTAGGGTTAGTTTGGGTTTTGATTTGTGGTAGGTTACTTGAAGGTTTAAGATTTAGGGTTTAGGTTTGGGTTTTGGGTTTAGGTTTGTGGTTAGGTTTTTATATTTTATTTTTAAATTAAGCAAATTAGTAGGTTTAGGTTTATTTAGTTTATTTTATTTATTTTAGCTTATTTATTTTAATTTGATTTAGGTTTATTTTTATTTTTATTTAGTTTATTTTATTTTATTTTAGGTTTATTTATTTTAGTTTAGGTTCCTTATTTTAGCTTATTTTTTAGGTTTAAGTTTATTTTTTAGCTTAGTTTTATTTTGTTTTATTTTTTTAGGATTAGGTATTATTTTTAACTTTTAGGTTTAGGATTTTATTTTATTTTTTTAGGTTTAGGTTTTAGGTTTTTATTTTTGGTTTATTTTTAGATTTTAGTTTTTAGTTCAGGTTTAGTTTTATTTTTAGTTTATTTTATTTTATTTAGTTTAGGTTTAAGTTTAGGTTTAGTTTATTTTAGGTTTAGGTTTAGGTTTTATTTATTTTAGTTTAGTTTATTTTAGTTTAGGTTTAGATTGATTTTATTTTTATTTTAGATTTAGGTTTTTCTTAGTTTAGGTTTAGGTTTTTATTTAGTTTTTATTTTATTTTATTTTATGTTTATTTTATTTTAATTAATGTTTTTTTTATTATTTAGTTTAGTTTATGTTTTTATTTACTTAGTTTTAATTTAGTTTTAATTTTTTATTTTATTATATGTTTAGGTTTAGGTTTATGTTTTAGTTTATGTTTCTTTTTATATTTTTATTTTATTCTAGTTTAGGTTTATTTATTTATCTTATTTTTAGGTTTTATTTAGTTTAGGTTTAGGTTTTTACCTTTTTAGGGTTTAGTGTTTTGAGTTAATTTATGTTTAGGGTTTTAGGTTTGGGGTTTAGGGTTTAGTATTTTTATTTTAGGGTTTAAGGTTTAGGGTGTTGGGGTTTAAGGTTTAAGGTTTTGGGTTTAGGGTTTAGGGTTTAGGGTTTAGGGTTTAGGGCTTTGGTTTTAGTTTAAGATTTAGGTTTTTTGTTTTTTTATCTTTTTTAACAGAGAACAAATTCAGATTCAATGTTTCTTATTTTTGATTTCACCAATCAAGTAACACACTAAGTTTTTTATGACACTAGTGGCGACATAGATAAAAAATGAGCACACATAGTGCAAATTAAATACCCTAGATAACTAAAACCGTCTCTACTGTAAGGACACAGTTCTATAAGCATCAGATCGAATCGATCATTCTTTAATTTCTCTTATTCCCATTAGAACCACCCCGGCCTCTCGAGTAGCGAGCTGCACCATCATATCCCTGATCTCTACCTCTGACACTACCATGGTTGTAACCTCCATTGCTCCTCCCACCTCCATGACCACCACTACTTCAACCACCATCTTCAAATTCATCAGCACCTCTAGATCACCCACCACCACTGTGTTAACTTCCGCCTCTGACTTCACCTCCACCGTAATATCTAGACTGAGCCTGGTTGATGGTGATCTTCCTGCCGTCAAGGTTCTACCCATTCTTAGGGTTTAGGTTTATTAGGTTTTAGGGTTTAGGTTTATTTTTTAATTTATTTAGTTACTTTAGGTTTAGCTTTATGGTTTAGGGTTTAGGTAGGTTTGGGTTTGGGGTTTAGCTAGGGTTTTAAGGTCTATGCTTGTGGTTTAGGGTTTGTGGTTAGGGTTAGGGTGTAGAGTTTTTATGGTTCAGATTTAGGGTTGTGGTTTAGGGTTTAGGGTTAGCTTAGGGTTTAAGGGTTTTTTAACTAAGTAAACCAAGAAGTTTAGGTTAATTTAGTTTATTATTTATTTATTTTAGTTTATTTTATTTTTTATTTAATTTATGATTATTTTTTATTTAGTTTAGCTTATTTATTTTAGGTTTATTTTATTTTAGTTTACCTTTAGGGTTTAGGTTTAGTTTTGGTGGTTTTTTATTTTATTTTTGGTTTAGGTTTTATTTTTTTTTTTTTTTAGGTTTAGTTTTTATTTTATTTTTTTTTTGGTTTATTTTAGGTTTATTTTTAGGTTTTATTTGTTAGTTTATGTTATTTATTTTTTAGTTTATTTTATTTTATTTAGTTTAGGTTTAAGTTTAGGTTTTATTTATTTCAGTTTAGTTTATTTTAGTTTAGTTTTAGTTTATATTATTTTTTATTTGATTTTTATTTTAATTTTAGGTTTTTTATTAATTTAGGGTTTAGGTTTTAATTTTAGGTTTATTTTTTTTTAGGTTTATGTTCTTATTTAGTTTTTATATTATTTTATTTTATTTTAGGTTTATTTTAGGTTTATTTTAATTTTATTTTGAGTTCAATTTTTATTTTATATAGGTTTTTTATTCTTAGGTTTATTTTATTTTTTAGTTTAGTTTAGGTTATTATTATTTTTATTTTATTTTATTTTTAGGTTTAGGTTTAGGTTTTAGTTTAGGCTTTTATTTTATTTTATTATTTTATTTTATTTAGGTTTAGGTTTTATTTATTCAATTTAGTTTATTTAGTTTAGATTTAGGTTTTTTTGGTTTTTGAGCTCAGTGGCCTAGGGTGGGCCCAGGGTTTTTCACCAGTCAGGGTCAGGCCAGGTTTAGCCTCAGGCTCAGGGTTTAGGCCTAGGGTCAATGGGCTCAGGTCAGTAGTCTGGGTGTCCGCCTCAGGGTCTTGGGAATAGGCACAAGATTTTGGTGGTAAAAGTTAGTATGGTAGTGGATCAGTGTGGCAGGCTCAGCTTTAGGTCAGGGTCAGGATCCAGGGTTTGGCCTGTGGCCTAGGGTGGCTAGGTCAGTTGGGTTTAGGGTGTGGTTTGGTAGGGTTTAGGGTTTAGGGTTTAAGGTTTAGGGTTTAGGGTTTAGGTTAGGGTTTTATTATTTTATTTTTTCTTATTTTTATTTTATAAAAAATTAAGTAAACCAGTTTAGTTTATTAGTTTATTTTATTTATTTTAGTTTATTTTATTATTTATTTTGATTTAGCTTTATTTTATTTTATTTTGTCTAGTTTATTTATTTTAAATTTATTTATTTTAGTTTAGGTTTGTTTATATTAGTTTATTTTCGTTAAGGTTTAGGTTTATGTTTATTTTAAAGTTTAGTTTCATTTTTTAGGTTTCAATTTAGATTTAGGTTTTACTTTATTTTTATTTTAGGTTAATTTTTTTTAGTTTAGGGTTTAGGTTTTATTTTTTATTTATTTTTAGGTTTATTTTTTAGGTTTAGGTTTCTATTTAGTTTTTATTTTATTTTATTTTAAGTTTATCTTATTTTTATTTTAGATTTAGTTTTTATTTTACTTAGGTTTTTTATTTTAGTTAATTTTATGTTTTTATTTATTTTATTTAGTTTATTTTTTATTTTTTATTATTATAAATTTTTTTATTTAGGTTTAGGTTTAGGTTTTAGATCATGCTTTTATTCATTTTATTTTTTTTATTTTATTTGGGTTTAGTTTTATTTATTTTATTTTAGGTTTTATTTAGTTTGGATTAGGTTTTATCTTTTAGGGTTTATGGTTTATGGTTTTAGGGTTTATGGGCTTTTGGGTTTAAAGTTTAGGGTTTAAGTTTTAGGGTTTATAGTCAGGGTTAGTTTTTAGGGTTTAGGGTTTAGGGTTGTGGTTTTATTTGTGGGTTTGTGTGGTTTGTGGTTTTTATGATTTAGGGTTTGGGTTTAAGGTTTAGGGTTTAGATTTTAGGTTTAGGTTTAGGGTTTAGGGTTTTAGGGTTTAGGTTTATGGTTTAGGGTTTGGTAGGGTTTTTTATTTTTTTTTATTTTTCTTAGTTTTTTATTTCTAAAAAAATTAAGTAAACCAAGAGTTTAGGTTTAGTTATATTTTTATTTATTTTAGTTTATTTTATTATTTATTTTGATTTATCTTTATTTTTATTTTCATTTTGTCTAGTTTATTTATTTTAAGTTTATTTATTTTACTTTAGGTTTTTTGTATTAGTTTATTTTTCAAGTTAATGTTTAGGTTTATGTTTATTTTAAAGTTTTATTTTTTATGTTTATTTAGATTTAGGTTTTACTTTATTTTTATTTTAGGTTAATTTTTTTTAGTTTAGGGTTTAGGTTTTATTTTTTATTTATTTTTAGGATTATTTTTTAGGTTTAGGTTTCTATTTAGCTTTTATTTTATTTTATTTTAAGTTTATCTTATTTTATTTTAGATTTAGTTTATTTTACTTAGGTTTTATTTTTAGTTAAGTTTAAGTTTTTATTTATTTTATTTAGTTTATTTTATTTTTATTATAATTTTTATTTATGTTTAGGTTTAGGTTTAGTTCATGCTTTTTATTATTTTATTTTATTTTATTTTGGTTTAGGTTTATTTATTTATTTTATTTTTAGGTTTTATTTAGTGTAGGATTAGGTTTTTATCTTTTTAGGGTTTATGGTTTATGGTTTAGGGTTTAGGGTTTAGGGGCTTTTTTTGGGTTTAAAGTTTAGGGTTTAAGGTTTTAGGGTTTATAGTTGTGGGTTTAGTTTTTAGGGTTTAGGAATTAGGGTTTATGATTTTAGGGTTTAGGGTTTAGGGTTTAGGGTTTTTATGATTTAGGGTTTAGGGTTTAGGGTTTAGGGTTTAGATTTTAGGTTTAGGGTTTAGGTTTTATGTTTTAGAGTTCAGGTTTTAGTTTAGGGTTTAGGGTTTTTGGTTTTTTGTAACATAGAGAAAATTAGGTTGAACATTTCTTCTTTTCGATTTCATCAACCAAGTAACACACTAACTTTTTTAAGACACAAGAGATGACATAGATAAAAAATGAGCATGCATAGAGTAAATCAAAAACCCTAGATAACTAGAATCATCTCTATTGTAATGACACAGTTCCATAACCAGTAGATCGAATTAGCCTTTCTTCAGTTTTTATTTTATTTAGGTTTTTAATTCTTAGGTTTGTTTTATTTTTTAGTTTAGTTTAGGTTTTTATTTATTTATTTTTGTTATTTTTGTTAGTTTATTTATTTTATTTTTACATTTAAGTTTATGTTTTAGATTAGGTTTTTATTTTATTTTATTTTATTTATTTTATTTAGGTTAAGTTTTTTATATATTTTATTTTTTAGTTTTATTTAGTTTAGGTTTAGATTTTAGGTTTTAGGGTTTGGTTAGGTTTAGGGCTTCAGTTGTTTAGGTTTTAGGTTTAGGGTTTAGGGTTTAGGGTTTAGGGTTTAGTAGGGTTTAGGGTTAGCTTTTAAGTAAACCTTAGTTTAGGTTTATTTAGTTTATTATTTATTTATTTTAGTTTATTTTATTTTATATTTTATTTATGTTTATTTTATATTTTTAATTAATTATTTATTTTATTTAGTTTATTTTAGATTTAGGTTTAGTTTAGTTAAGTCTATTTTTAGTTGAGTTTTCTTTATTTTATTTTATGTTTAGGTTTCATTTTATTTTAGGTTTAGATTTAGTTTTATTTTATTTTAGGTTTTGGTTTTAGGTTAATTTTTAGGTTTTATTTTTTAGTTTAGGTTTAAGTTTATTTTTAGTTTATTTTATCTTATATAGTTTATGTTTAGGTTTAGGTTTATTTATTTTAGTTTTGTTCATTTTATTTTAGGTTTAGTTTATTTTATTTTGTTTATTATATTTTTATTTTAGGTTTAGGTTTTTTTAGTTTAGAGTTTTAGTTTTATTTTATTTATTTTAGGTTTAGGTTTACTTAGTTTTATTTTCTTTTAGGATTATTTTAGGTTTCTTTTATTCTTATTTTACATTTAGTTTTATCTATAGGTTTTCATTAGGTTTATTTTTATCTACTTTAAGTTTTATTTATTTTATTTTAGTTTATTTTTAATATTTTATTTTATTTTATTTTAGGTTTAGGTTTAGTTTAGTTTAGGTTTTATTTTATTTTATTTTATTATAGGTTGAAGTTTTATTTATTTTATTTTAATTTTATTTAATTAGCTGTGGTTTTGTGGTTTAGGGTGTGGTAGGGAGTTATAGTCATTAGTGTCAGGATGTGGTTTAGGTCTAGCCAAGGGTTTAGAATTTTTTTAGTTTTTAGGTTTGTGGTAGTTTGGGAGAGGTTAGTTTAAGGTTTAAGATTTAACATTTAAGGTTTACAATTCTATTAGAGTTTAGGGTAGGTTATTAGGGTTTAGGGTTGGTCAGTTGGGGTTATTGATTTGTGGATTTAGGGTTTTAGAGTTTAGGGTTTAGGGTTTTAGATTTAGGGTTGAAGGTAGTTTAAGGCCAAGTTAGTTTTGGTTTTTTAGGGTTTAGGGTTTACTTTTTTTAATTAAGTAAACTGGTAGGTTTAAGTTTATTTAGCTTATTTATTTATTTATTTTATTATTTTATTTTTATTTCAATTTATATTTTATTTTATTTTATTTAGTTTATTTATTTTAAGTTTATTTATTTTAGTTTAAGTTTTTTATTTTAGGCTTTTTTTGTTTATGTTTAGGTTTATGTTTACTTTTATTTTATTTATTTTTATTTATTTTAGGTTTAGGTATTTTTTTTATTTTAGTTTAGGTTTTACTTTATTATTTAGGTTTAGGTTTTAGGTTTTCATTTTAGGTTTATTTTTAGGTTTTATTTTTTAATTTAGGTATACATTTTTTTTAGTTTATTTTATTTTATTTAGTTTAGGGTTTAGGTTTAGTTTATTTTAGGTTAAGGTTTAGTTTTTATTTATTTTAGTTTAGTTTATTTTAGTTTAGGTTTAGGTTCATTTTATTTTGTTTATTTTAGTTTATTTTTTTTTTTTAGGGTTTAGGTTTTATTTTTTTATTTATTTTAGGTTTAGGTTTATTTTATTTTATTTTAGATTTATTTTATTCTTATTTTATGTTTAATTTTATATTTTTATATTTTTATTTTTAGTTTATGTTATTTTAGTTTATGTTTTATTTATTTTATTTGAGTTTAGTTTCTTTATTTTTATTATATTTATTTTTTAGGTTTAAGTTTAGGTTTAGGTTTTCATTTAACATATATTTTAGGTTTGTAGGTTTAGGTTTTTTATTTACATATCTTTATTTTATTTAGGTTTAGGTTTTATTTATTTATTTTATTTTTAGGTTTATTTAGTTTAGGTTTTTAAGGGTTAGGGTTTAGGGTCTAGCGTTTGAGATTTAGGGTTTGGGATTTATGGTTGTAGGTTTTTTTTGTGGTTGGGATGGGTTAAGGTTTGGTTTACAGGTTTATGGTTTAGGGTTTAGGGTTTAGGGTAGTTTAGGGTTTAGGGTTTGGGTTTTATTTACATAGTTTAGGGTTTTAGACTTTAGGGTTTAAGGTTTATTTTAGGGTTTAGGGTTTAAGGTTAGCATTTTTTTTATTATTTTTATTTTTTTAAAATTAAGCAAATGGAGGTTTTGGTTTATTTATTTATTTATTTTAGTTTATATTATTTTATTTTATTATGTTATTTTTTTTTATTTTATTTAGTTTAGTTTATTTATTTTATGTTAGTTTTATTTTATTTTTTATTTGAGGATTAGGTTTAGGTTTAGGTCTATTTTTTAGTTTAGTTTTATTTTTATTTTATTTTTTAGGTTTAGGTTTTATTTTTTATTTTTAGGTTTATGTTTAGGTTTAATTTTATTTTATTTTATTTTATTTATTTTATGTTTAGGTTTAGGTTTATTTTTAGTTTATTTTATTTTATTTAGTTTATGTTTTTGTTTTGGTTTAGTTTATTTTAGGTTTAAGTTTCTATTTTTTTATTTTAGTTTAGTTTATTTTAGTTTAGGCTTTGGTTTATTTTTTATTTATTTAACTTTTAGTTTTTTTATGTATTTATTTTTTGTTTTTTTATTTTATTTTAGGTTTTTATTTTAGTTTATTTTTTTTTAGTTTATCTTTTAGTCAGTTTTATTTTTATTTTATTTTTTATTTTAGTTTTATTTTTTTTTAATTTTTAGTTTAGGTTTAGGTTTTTTCTTTAGTTTAGGTTTTAGGTTTTATTTTATTTTGTTTATATATTTAGTTTAGGTTTATTATTTTTGTTTATTTTATTTATTTATTTATTTAGGATTAAGTTTTATTTTATTTTATTTAGTTTATTTTAGTTTAGTTTAGGTTTATTTATTTTGTTTTATTATATTTTATTTTAAAGTTTTTTTTATTTTATTTTAGATTTTATTTTTATTTATTTTTAGGTTTTATTTTATTTTATGTTTAGTTTTTATTTATTTACATATTTAGGTTTATTTTATTTTTAGTTTATTTTAGGTTTTTAGGTTATTTAGTTTAGTTTATTTAGTTTATTTATTTTATTTATTATGTTTAGAGGATTTATTTTATTTAGGTTTTATATTTATTTAGTTTAGATGTAGGGTTTTAGGAGGGTTTAGTGGTTTAGGGTAAGGTTTAGGGTTTAGGGAAGGAGGTGGAGTGGTAGGAGAGGAGGGAGGTTTTTGGTGTGGTTAGGGTATGATTTAATCAGGGAGTTTTTAGTGGTATGGAGTTAGGGTTTAGGTTTTGAGTGGTGGGTTTGATTTAGAGTGGGTCAGGATGGTTTAGGGTTTAAAATTTAGGGTTTAGTTTAAACGTTTTAGTTTATGGTTAGTTGGTGGTAGTTTTTAGGTGGGTAGGGCAGTGTAGTTTAGAGTTTAGTTTAGGGTTTAGGGTTTAGGGTTTGGATTAGTTTTGGGAGGGTTTGGGTTTAGTGTATTTTTTTTAAATTACAAAGGTAGGTTTAGTTTATTTAGTTTTATTTATTTATTTTGTTAATATTATATTTATTTATATTTTTTTATTTTATTTAGTTTAGTTTATTTTATTTTATTTATTTTATTTAGTTTTTATTTTAGTTTATGTGTTTCAGGTTTATTTTAGTCTTATTTTTATTGTATTTTGGGTTTAGGTTTTTTTAGGCTTTTATTTTATTATTTTAGGTTTAGGTTTAGGTTTTCATTTAGGTTTATTTTTTAGATTTTATTCTTCAATTTTGTATTTTTTTAATTTATTTTATTTTATTTAGTTTAGGTTTTAAGTTTATTTTGGTTTTGGTTTAGGTTCTATTTATTTTACTTTAGTTTCTTTTTGTTTAGGTCTAGGTTTATTTTATTTTGTTTATTTTAGGTTTTAGTTTTTTTTTTAGTTTAGGGTTTATGTTTTATTTTTTATTTGTTTTTAGTTTTATTTTTTAGGTTTAAGTTTTCATTTTGTTTTTATTTTATTTTATTTTAGGTTTATTTTATGTTTAGTTTTTATATTATTTAGGTTTTTTATTTTTAGGTTTATTTTATTTTTTTTGTTTAGTTTTGGTTTTTATTTATTTTATTTGAGTTTAATTTTATTTTATTTTACTTTATTTTAGTTTTAGGTTTAGGTTTAGGTTTTGATTTTAGTTTATTTATTTATTTTATTTAGGTTATGGTTTCTTATTTATTTTATTTTTAGGTTTTATTTAGTTTAGCTCTAGGTTTTTATGTTTTTAGGGTTTGGGGTTTAGGGTTTGTTGTTTAGAGTTTAAGGTTTAGGGTTTAGGGTTTAGGGTTTAGTGTTGAAAGTCTATGGTTTAGACGTTGCGGTTTAGGGTTTAGGGTTAGGGTTTTTTTTTAAATTTTTTTTAGTTTTTTTTTTCAAATTAAATAAACTGGTTGGCTTTAGTTTATTTATTTTTATTTTTTATTTATTTTATTTTATTTTTATTTTAATTTTGATTTAGGTTTCTTTTTATTTTTATTTAGTTTAGTTTATTTATTTTATTTTAGGTTTATTATTTTTGTTTATTTTTTAGGTTTAGGTTTAGGTTTAGATTTATTTTTTGGTAAAGTTTTTAATTTATTTCATTTTTTATGTTTAGGTTTTATTTTTTATTTCTAGGTTTAGGTTAGGTTTTTATTTTATCTTTTTTAGGTTTAGGTTTTTAGGAATTTTATTAGGTTTATTTTTAGGTTTTATTTTTTAGTTTAGGTTTAGGTTTAATTTTAGATTATTTTATTTTATTTAGTTTATGTTTTGGTTTAGGTTTATTTTTAGTTTTATTTTATTTTATTTAGTTTATGTTTAGGTTTAGGTTTAGTTTATTTTAAGTTTAAGTTTAGGTTTTATTTATTTTAGTTTAGTTTATTTTAGTTTAGGTTTAGGTTTATTTTTTATTTATTTAAGTTTAGTTTTTCTTTAGTTTAAGGTTTAGGTTTTTTATTTATTTATTTTTAGGTTTATTATTTAGGTTTATGTATTTATTTAGTTTTTATTTTATTTTATTTTAGCTTTATTTTATTTTTATTCTAAGTTTAGTTTTTATTTTATTATGATTTTTTATTTTTTTAGTTTAGTTTAGGTTTTTAATTATTTTATTTTAGTTTAGTTTCTATTTTTTATTTTATTTTTTTATGGTATAAGTTTAGGTTTTAGTTTATGTTTTTATTTTATTTTATTTTTTATTTTATTTTGGTTTAGATTTTATTTATTTATTTTATTTTTAAGTTTTATTTAGTTTAGGTTTAGCATTTTAGATTTTTAGGGTTTAGTGTTTAGGGTTAGTTTAGGGTTTAGGGTTTACGATTTAGGATATAAGGTTTATTTATTTGGGTTTAGGGTTTAGGGTTTAGGCTTTAGGGTTTAGAGTTTAAGGTTTTAGGGTTTAGAGTTTAGGGTTTAGGGTTTAGGGTTTAGGGTTTTTACGGTTTAAGTTTAGGGGTATAGGGTTTAGATTTTATGTTTAGTGTTTAGGGTTTCGGGTTTTTGGTTTTTTTTTTCTACAGAGAATAAATTCATATTCAACATTACTTATTTTGTTTATTTTGTTTATTTATTTTATGTTTTATTTATTTTACTTTATTTTATTTTTTATTTAGTTTAGTTTATTTATTTTATTTTATTTTATTTTAGGATTTTTATTTTAGTTTATTTTTTAGGTTTAGGTTTAGGTTTAGGTTTATTTTTTAGTTGATTTTTATTTTTATTTTATTTTTTTAGTTTAGGTTTTATTTTTTATTTTTGGGTTTTGGTTTAGGATTTTTTTTCCTTAGGTTTAGGTTTTTTGTTTTTATTTTAGGTTCATTTTTAAATTTTATTGTTAATTTAGGTTTAGGTTTATTTTTAGTTTATTTATTTTTTGTTGAGTTTAGGTTTAGGTTTAGGTTTAGGTTTGACTTATTTTAGTTTAGTTTATTTTAGTTTACGTTTAGGTTTATTTTATTTTGTTTATTTTTTATTTTAGGTTTTTTTTTTAAGCTTAGGTTTATGTTTTATTTTTTATATTTATTTTGT